>CAUYRH010098173.1:0-21264 GCA_963574655.1 Perodicticus potto
TTAACTTTCCATATCTCTGCAGAATCAAAAATAGGTGGAAGGCTTTTGGGGGCAAAACTCGATTGTAAGAGGGACTTTACCCAACAAATGCAACTAGTGTAACATGGTTTCTTGTACCCTCAATGAATCCCCAACAATAAATAAAAAAAGATATGATGTAGATAACTTACAGAATGATTGGTTTTGACAGTTGCTTTACCTAGTGAAGCAATACAGTTCAATTTAAAGAGAGCTTGTAAAATCGTAGATCTTAAGTCCAGCTTAATATTACTAGCATAGAGTAAAAGAAAAATACAGATGCCTTCTCTTCACATCAGAGTATTCCCTTTGGAACTTCCAGATAATGCCCAGGAATCCGTACTTAAAAAAATAAAATAATCCCTGCATACCATCTTGGTAAGGGGCACCCACTTGTAATTTTTCAGATTCAATTTGTGTAAAAGCTAAATATGCAAACAAAACATGTGTACCCCTTGATATTCTGAAATAAATAAAAATAAAATGGGCAAAATTCCTGATGTGATTCTGATTAGTGGTCACATTTGAGAACTACTGGTGTAGTGTAAGAGAATTACCTGGAAGTCATCAGACATGAGCTTAACACCTCACTGACACTGGTATAGTGACCTTGGCAAGTGGCTAAAACTTCACAAATTTCATCTTCTCCATCAACGAAATAATTATAAACCCAGTTGCTGGAGTATAGTAACATCCAGAATGGGGAGATATTCTCAAATATGCACTGATTACAGTCAAATCACAAATGAACTGATCTCACATTATCTCACTCTCATCTCACATTATCTCACTCATCTCCAAGTGAATGAAAGAGATGGATTTTTAAAATAAATTTTATATTAGATTCAGTTGACACAAAATAGTTGTACATATTTGTGGGGCACAGTGGGATGTTTGGATAACTGTATTCATTGTATTTTTTGTTGGTTTTTTGTCTGAGCAGACTCTCACTCTGTCACCCATGCTAGCGTGCCCTGGCATCAGCCTACCTCACAGCAACCTCCAAACTCCAATGTTCAGACAATCCTCCTGCCTCAGCCTGCCAAGTACCTGGGACTACAGGGGTGTACCACCACTCCTCTACTTTCTAAATTTAAGATAAACTTGGTTAGAGTCTATATATGGGTGAGATCTTGAGCATTTATCATGTGTCTTATTTCATGCAACATAAAGTCCTCTAGGTTTATCCATGTTGTTGCAAATGGCAGGATTTCATTCATTTTTATTGCTGAATAATATCCCATTGTGTATATATATCACATTGTTTTTATTTGTTGATCTGTTGGTGGACTCTTAGGTTGAATCAATATTTTGGCTATTGTGAAAAGCACTGCAGTAAATATGGAGGGGCAGACATTTCTTTGGCATACTGATACTTTTGTATTTTTATTTATTTATTTTTTTAGGTATACTGATCTCATTTCCTTTGGATATATATCCTGTGGTAGGATATATGGTTGGATCATATGGTAGTAGAATTTTTAATTTTTTGATGTACCTCCGTACTGTTTTCCATAATGGGTATAACTAATTTACATTTCCACCAACAGAGCATAGGACTTCTTTCTCCACATCCTCATTAACATGTGATGTTTCTTGTCTTTTTGACAAAAGCCATTCCAACGAGGGTAAGGCAATATCACCTTATAGTTTGATTTATATTTCTTTGATGTTGAGCAATTTGTCATGTATAACTTTGAGCATTTACATGTCTTCTTTTGAGTACTGTCTATTCAGATCCTTTGCCATTTAAAAAACTCAGGTTATTTGGGGTTTTTTGCTATTGAGTGCTTAAGTTCTCCTGGTATTCTGTATATTAATCCTTTGTCAGATACATAGTTTGCAAACATTTTCTCCCATTCTGTAGATTGTCTTTTCACTCTACTGATTATTTCCTTTGCTGTGTAAAGATTTTTTAATTTTGATGGAATCCTATTTGTCTAGTTTTGCTTTTTCTGCCTATTCTTTTGAGGTCTTATTTTAAAAATCCTTGCCCAGATCTGTCTGGGTCCTGCTATGGGGGCAGGGTCTGCAAGACCTGAGGAAACTAGTGTGACCAGCTGAAAAAATATAAAGTGAGGAACTACAATAACGAAAGAGCTACAAGATACAGAACAGAATTTTCAAAGGTGGGCGCTCAGGGGACCACCACCGATTCATGGGCTTTGGCCAGTAGCCTGGAGTCTTTCTTCCACACAACTTTTATTAAAATCTATCTGCCCAGGTGGTAAGCTGAGGGAGGGAACAAATATGCCAGTAGTTTCTTTGAGTGAGCATATCAACTCCTATTGTTGTTATATTAACTTTAAGGATTTAAGCATTTTGGAGCATCTGAAACTTGAGCTTTGTATGTGGGAAGCCTCCTGTCTGAAGTCACACACACAGATTCCTAAGGTGGTGTTAAGCTCCGCTAGTTGGCTGGAGTAAAACACCACTGGTATTAATTTCCTCTGAGGAATCGGTGGGAGCGAAGTTTTTACCTCTCATCACCCCCTCAGAGGATTTTCCTCTGTGATAAGGGATGTTAAGCATTCCTGCCCATATCTCAGGGCTCAAGCTATTCCCTGGGTCTCTGCCACAGCCAAATGCAAATCTCCACAGTGGGTATCTGCTTTGTCTGTTTAATGGGCAGGAAATGACCTAGAAGGTGTATCTATTCCAGGTCTTGTCATAACTACTTTTATATCCTCAGAGTGTTCACAGACTCAGCAGGGTATTGGTGTAAGCTGTATCCCCAATAGGCCAGAGTTTCAGGAAAGGCTGGAAACTTGTTTGGATGAGAAATTTAGCAGGGGCTAGCTTAAAGGTAAACTAGCTGACTTTTCTTTGTTCCAACTCCTTAAGCTTACTTTTTAATTTTCCCTTTTTCTGTGGATGTCCTCCCCTGCCAAGAATGGGGTCTTCGGTCCTCATTCTTCCTGCACAGATCAATGTCACAAAGCTTTTCCTCTATGTCATCTTCCAGTAGTTTTATAGTTTGGGGTCTTACATTTAAGACTTTGGTTAATTTTGAGTTCCTTTTTGTGAATAGTGAGAGAAAGGAGTTTCATTCTTCTGCACATGGATGCCCAGTTTTCTCAGCACCATTTATTGAGTCTTAATGTGTGTGTGTGGCTCCTTTATGGTAGTCAATTAGCTATAAATGCATGTATTTATTATGGGCTCTTCTATTCTTTTTATTGGACTATGTGCTTGTTTTCATGCCAGTACCATGTTGTTTTGGTTACTATGACTTTGTACTATATTTTGAAGTCAGGGAGTATAATGCCTCCAGCTTTGGATTTTTTTCTCAAGCCTGCTTTGTCTGATGCCCACTTATTGGAGTCAGACCAATGTATGCCCTCCATGTATTGACTTAGGGTCTTTCATGTAATTCCTGTCTCCATCAATGTATGATACCAATGTTTTTGGATCCAGCTACTGTGGTCCAAAAAAGTGGTACATCCCAAAGCAAGGGGGTGGGAGCCTACAGGGTTATAGGTGGGTTTAAAGATTATTTTCTCTTAGCGATCGTATAATATAGAGTGAACATGAATAAGTTTCTATATGCCTGTCCAAATGTGCATTACTTTACTGTGTGACTATACTGTTTAAATAATACACATTTTTGGGTGTAAAGCATCTAAATGAAAGCCATACATTTTGTCTTGAGCCCCCAAAAGTATTAGTAAAACATTCTAATACTTTTGGAAAACTTATATTGAATATAATGGAGAAAAAATATTTATGTGTTCAATGTTAGTATTCCTATTAGATGTCTCAAAAATCATAAATGATTGTCACCTTACAGGTTGGCTTTAATTATAATTTCTCTGTAAGATATTGTTTGTGGAATGGTTTATAATGAATATAATATTCCTGAACTTAAGTGTGTAAAGCAGACTTCTAGATTCCATTACCATTTACCAAGACTGATCATCTCAAACTTTTATATCTTAGTAGATAAAACAATACTTCAATCAATATCACTTCTTTTGCTTAGGCTAAAACCTGGAGGACTCCATAATTTCTATTCTATTCATTTGATCACCCTTTAGTAGTGTTCTTTTTTAATATAATAACTTATTTTCCTAGGCAAATAACTAACATGATCAGGAGATAAAATTATTGTGGATTGTAGTAAACACATTTTCTTAGGTCTTAGTCGGACAATATTTTTTTAATCGTTTGTCCTTATGCATTGCAATTTTTACTCCACTTTGTTTTGTTTTATAAGCTTTCCTTTCAAATTTTCATTTGACAGATTTTGTATTAAATATATATGTACACATATGTGTATTCTGTAATTATTTTACATATTAATTGAAATAAGCAGATACTCATGTGAGCTCCACAGCATCCCTTTAAACCCCTGGCATATTCAGCAAGAAACCCCTGGGGGTCCTCCCCACACCAGACTACAACACCTTAAAAAGATCACTAAGTGTTGTGTTAAAGGGAGTGATTTTATGCAGCTCAGCCCTCAATTCCTGGTGGAGAATACTCAACTAGTAAATATTTCCTTAGGAAAACCAATGATTTTTTTATGAGCTATAGAGATATATGAGCATCACAGATGGAACGCCAAATAATGTATGCCCACATCTGCTCACTGAGAAACAAGCTGTTCTGTCATTTTATGAGTCAATTTTACTTGAGCAAAAGGTGAATGATCAAGATAGCTGGATTGCAAGAGTCTGATGCAAAGTGAAGTTCAACTCTATGGGAAGAACAAATAAAAGTGAGCCAGTAGAGATTTACAATGCCATATACATAGCTTATTTTTATAGCTTGACTTCATCATTTCAAATATACAACTATAAACATGTAAAATCAACCAAAACAGAGAAATTATTATAAGGATATGTAAGCTCCTCAGAAAATATGCTGCTGTCTCCTGAATTATTTAGAATGTTGCTTATATTTCTAAAATCATTTTGTCTTTGATGATGGATCCCTAGTGTGTATGCTTTAAAGATACTAAATTGTTAAGAAATTAACTAAGTTTTCATTGTTGTCATTTTAATGCATAATTTATTCTCAAAATTATTACCATAATTCATAATATACTTTCATTATTTATGTAATTATATTTAAGGTGACAAATGGAATCATTACCAAATTTGCTGCCCAGTCATAGATACTTCCAAGTATGTATCAAATAAGAAAATGTGTGTTGTAGTAGTACTAAGGATAGCAAAATTAGTAAATGAATAAAAAGTAATTAACATTTGTGGAAAATTTTGATGAAAAATTCATAAAGGTTGTTAAAGCATGAGGTTGCATCCCCGTGATATAAATGCTTAAGTAAGAAGAAGAGTTAAATGCTGAAGCAGTAAAGAATAAGAATGAAATATGAACGGTTGAAGCATAAAATAAAGACAGAAATCTAAATGGGTTAGGGCAGAAAAGTCAAAGACTTCATGTAAATATTTAACAGCTTGAGATTAATTAATTCCAACTAATTCCACAGCAGCAAGACAATCTTGGTGGTCCCAATGGATTGAAACTTGGTCTTATCTTGTATGTGAGGGAGGAAGTATGTTGATTAATTAATAGAACCTTTTCAAATAACAGAACATTGTGAAAGATTCTCTGATGTTAAAATGATCCACAAATATGTTTAATATATAGGAGCTTTACTTCAAACACATCCCAATATACATTTAAATAAGGTCAAGGAAAAGGATTGAGAGTATGAGTCACATTTGAGCCTAAATCTGTAAATAAATATAAACAAGAGATATATTTTATTGTATGACTCTGGACAAATATATAATAAATAGTTAAATAATTATCTTTTAAGAACAATATAGGTACAAGGAATCAAATTACAATTTTCATGAATTAATATGACTAATTTGAAATAATTGGGTACTGGTTTGACACTTCTTTCCTATCCATAAGAAATGGACTCAGAATTAAGGAACTACCCAATACTTTAAGACGTATAAGATTTGATTTCAGGGGAGATAAAGGATATGCTTTCTGTATCATATCTATGCATCTTTCTATCTCAATGTTTTTAGTTATCAATGTGGCTCATTGGTCATATGTTAGGGCTAAATAATTTTGCAAAGTATTTATGCAAATACTTTAGCTAAGCAAAACAATGTTTAACCACCCTCAAAAACAAAACAATCTAGTCCTGTATCAAAGAACCATGTGACAAAAGTAGAGTTTATTTTAAGGAGAGGTAGCACTTTTCAAAAGGAAGGGTGTAACATTTAGCCTCACAGTTCTGCGGTGAGATGCTGCTTTTAACAAGACAACAAATCAACGTAAAGATTCAGGACCTGAAAGACCAAATGCCCATACACAGGGCCTGAGGATCCCCAAAGGCCTAATCAATCTACTGCATCCTTTTGTTTAAGTGTCTAAAAGAAATCCCCAACTAAATGCTATATTTAGTTTTTAAAAATTTAATCTTAACCCAGCACTTTGTGAATTGTGTGGGAAAAACCAATGTCTGTAGCCAAGAGTACTCTTACAGAAACAGTCTGTTTTTCTTGATATTGTCCCAAAAAACATGTTTGAATTTTTTAATGAATAGGCACTTGGATGAAATTATGTGGATTAAATTTGTCTCCTATATAACCAAAAGAGGGTGCAGATGCTGGCACATTCCTGTAGTCCCTGATACTCAAGAGGCTGAGGCCAGGAGGATTGCTTGAGCCCAGGAGTTTGAGGAGTTCAGGGTTACAAGTGAGCTTTGATGACACTACTGCACTCTAACTCAGGTATGACAGAGTGAGACTCTGTCTCAAAATATCAATCAAGTAACCAATAGAAAACTAGTGTGATACTTCAATGGAAAATAAAGAACACACAGGGAAGCACACATAATTGCATTTAGTTTTCACAACAATGTACCCTAACAATAATTTTTATGATGCAGATATTATTTTTAACATATAGCAATCTTGGAGAAATGTATCCAAGTTCATAGTGCTGTTCAGTGGTGAAGCATTACTGGAAAATAGATAACATGTCTAAAATCTATGCTCTCTATGCCATACTAAAAAATACATTTTACCACATGCAAAATGATGTAAAGATTGTGTCAAGAGAATTATGGAACTTGAAAGGTCTACTTGTCATTTCTGCTCAGGTTATGTGACTAAGTCTTTAATATAAAAAAAATTGGCATATAATAAAATTAACTAGATTTTAACTAAGCACCTCCTCGACCATGGCAAACTTAATAAAAAGTGGCAAGATAGACTCAGGTACCTACAAGCAACCATTCCGATGTGACTTTGTGCACACATTTCCAGTTGTAGTAGCACCCAAATGAAAACAAAGGTGTTGGCTTACTCACTGTGATCTCTCCACAAGCAGGGAATCATACAAATTACTTTTTTTAAAATAATTTTATTAAATCATAATTGTGTACATTGGTGCAATCATAGGGCAGAATGTGCTTCATATACAATCAAACATTTTGATCATACTGAGAGAGATAGCCTTCATAGCATTTTCTTAATCACTATATAAAGACATTGATACGGTGCATCTTAGTAGGGTACTGGTGAAACAAATTACTTTTTGTCTAGAGGTCCATATGCTTAGCCTAGAAAAACACATGTGCGTCCACAAAAAATAATTAGAACATGTTGCACATCTAAAGTACAACCCTAAATAAATTGCATATAACTCATGAGAGTTACAAATAAAATGTAATAGGATTTTTTCACAAAAACGAGAGTACAAACTGAAACCATTGTTTTTATAAGCCTGAACTGAACTAAAAATTATTTACATGTATGTCTATTCACCAATCAACAAAAATGTAAATTTAGAGCTAATGTATGCTACCTTTAAACACAAAAGGAAAAATATATTTCTCTAAGCTATTAATGGCATTAAACGCATTTCCAATTAAAATTTGCAATGTAGGCAAGTAAGTACCTGACTTATTTTCGTTGAACATCAAAGAAAGGATTTTACATGTTGGGTTAAGTGTGAAAAATACTAGCTAGATTGCTGACTAGATAATTACAGAGTTTATCTCAGAAATACTGGGAGAATTTAACATGGTAAGCAAACAATGTAATTGATTTTATTAACGGTAATGAGAAATATTAAACATGATTATGTCAATAAGGCATAAAAAGTGATGCAACTCAACTTATTTCTATCATTATAAAATATGCAGAATTACTGTAGCCAACGAATATAAAATACATCTTATTTTAAGATGAAAAAAGTTCATGAGGATAGATCATGTTGTTGGCCACATGTAAAAGTCATATAAGTAATACCCATGCAAGAAGCAAAACAAAACTTAGCTTTTAGTTGGCTTCTTCAAAGGACATGAAACATGGATCCTTAGAAAATGTTTCCCATGTATTTAAAGGCAAACCACCCTGTTCACGTACACGACTCTTCACTTCTAATTCCTGGCTCCCTACTTCACTTCAATCAGCACAGCCACTGTCTTACATATTTTTTAAAATTATTTTCAGAAAACAAAGAGTGCTTAGAAAACACTTCGGTTACAAATAATTTACAATCGAAGACTTTGTTTTGTGAACATTACAGGCACCTCTAAATTACTGCACAGATGAAATAAAGCTAGTAGCTTGAAAGAGAATCCCTGGACAAAATATCCCCAGAGCTGAAATGATAGCAGACTTTAATATAAAGAGTATCCTCAGAGGAATGACAAGCTAACAAACTAAAAAGACATATGGTTAAGAAAACGAAGCAAGTGACTTAAGAAGAAATAGAAATAAGTAATGAGAACAGAATGGGTATAAAATAGCCCACACAATGAGCTAGAAGGAATTATTAGAATCTTGACTCAAAGAACTAGAAAATGATGTTAATGAGGACAAAGTTTAAAAATGTGATGGTAGATTTTGGAGAACCCTAACTCTAAGTTCTAGGCTCTAACAGAAGAGAGAGGAAAAGAAAACGTTAACAGTGAAACATTTTTTGAATTGAAGTAGGACTTCCAACAGTCAGGAAATCTCTTATGAATTGCCTGAAAATAAAGGTGAGAATAGACCTACACTTGACTGTGGTCTGATAATATCAGAAAAAAATAATGAAACATAGGAACAGAAATCAAACTGATATTAAGCGTTTGTTGTGAGACGTGGACATACTGGGTGTGTCTGAAGGGACATTTCTGGATGAGATTAATGTTTGAATCAGCTGACTGAGTAAAGTGGGTTCCTTTCCAATGGGAATGAGCCTCATGCAATTTATTGGAGGGCTGAACAGAACAAAATGCAGAGTTACAATCGTCTCTGCCTAAGCTTCTTTGAGCCGGGATGCTGGTTTTCCGCAGCCTTCAGCATTGGCTGTAACTCACAGCACCAGTTCTCCTTGTTTTCAGATTTTTGGACTCGAATTGGGCCTCCAGCTTGCTGACTATAGATTCTGTGCTTTAGCCTCCATAACCATATGAGCCAGTTCCTTATAATAAATATGTTTCTCTGTATATATCCTATTTGTTACATCTCTCTGGACAACTCAGAATAATACAGATTTGATAAGGAGAGAGGGGTTCTATTGATACGGAATTTTAAAGAATAGTTTTCTGCACTGGTTCTGGAGTTTCTGTAATTGGCTTTCCAATATGATCAGGTTTAAAGAGGCTAATGGCTTTCTATCTAGTAATAAAGAGAGCACTGCTAGTCCCTGGCAGGATCTGGCAGAATCCCCTCTTTTAGTTCCTGGCCTGTGAGTGTCAGTATTGTGGGAAAGACCAGGTGGAAGCTGTTGGAAGGGTCTCCGCCTAGAGAAGTAGTAAGCCAAAAGCAATATCAGATTCTAGGAGGGATTGCAGAGGGCAATGCAGACACACCAAGGCCTTGAAAAATGCAGCAGTGACTCCCATCCCATTCCCATTCAACTCCCCTATCTGACCTGTGCAGAAGACAAACCTATTTTGGAGAATAACGGTGGATTGTTGTAAGCTTAACCAGGTGGTGTATCAACTGCAGCTGCTGTACCAGATGTAGCTTCAACTGCTTGCGTGACTTCACGCATCCCTTGGCACTTAGTACGCAGGTATTGATCTAACAAGTGCTTTTCTCCCAGTGTTCATTAGTAAAGACCACCAGAAGCAGTTTGCTGTGATCCGGCTAAACCAGCAATACTCTTTGACCCCTGAACTTGGGGGCATGTCAGTGCTCTATCCCTATGCCTTAATGTAGTCTCATGGCTCTTTTCCTTCTCTGGGATTATCACATTAATCCATTCTCTTTATCACATTATAACACAAAAAACAAGTAGTCTAGAGTTATTGTAAAGGCTTGTGTATTCCAGAAGATGAACCCAACAAAGATTCCAATATTCTACCTCAGTGATATTTCTAGAAGTTCAGTGTAGGGTGATGTATGTTGCAGTATTTCTTGTAAGGTGAAGGGTAAGTTGTTGCCTCTTGATAATCCTGTAATCAAAATAAGGCATGATGCCTGGTGACCTCTGGGTTTGGGAGGCAACGTATTCCTCATTCACATGTGTTGCTCTGGCCCATCTACTTGGTAACTCCCAAAGCTGTCGTAGATTAAATTCTCGTAGAATGCGAGAAGGCTGTACACCAGGTCCAGGCTGCTATGCCAGCTGCCCTGTAGTATGATTTGTGAGATCCAACAGTGCCTGAAACATCAGTAGCAGACAGGGGATGCTTGAATATGGTGGCGGACCTCTGAGGATGAATCATAGTCAGGCTTCTAGGATTTTGAAGCAAAGACCAGCCATTCTCCTCAGATAACAGCCTTTGGACTGCTACTGAGTCTTGGGAGGGTCTGAAGGCTCATCTGCAGGTATAAGTTATTATGTGACCTGAGATGCCTATTATGGACCAGGTGTTATCTGATCCATCAAACCACAAAGCTGGGCATGCACAGCACACAACACTCTATCACAATCGGCAGTGGTGCACCTGGAATAAGGCCCACATGGGACCTGAAGCACAAGTTAGTCACATGAAGTGTCCCAAATATTGGTGCTGCCCACTCCTGCTGCCTCACGAAATGTTTTCTGTGATCATCTGACAGAGGAGAGAAGGCTTAGTTCTCTTCTACATCTACTTCTGCACAATACATAGGCATCACCCCAAAGTGGGCTACTCCAGCTCTTCATCCCCTGTCTGGCACATCCCTGGAGGACAGTGGCGAAGGGAAGCCCTCTCAAAGGGCAGAACTTGGTGCAGTTCACCTGCTGTTCACTTCACTTGGAAGGAGAAAGGCCCACATGTGGCATTCTATTACAGTTCATGGGCTATAGCCAACAGTTTGACTGGATGGCCAAGGACTTAGAAGGGATATGTTTAGAAAATTGAGGACAAAGAAATTTGAGAAGGCAGTAAATAGACTTTTATGAATGGACCAAAAAACTTTGAAAACATTTGTGTTTTGCCTGAATGTTCACCAAAAGATGCCCTTAGCCAGAGGAGAATTTTAAAAATCAAGTGGATAGAATGATCTATTCTGTGTCAACCAATTTCCCCACCTATGCCTGTCATCTCCCAATAGGCCCGTGAAGAGGGTTGCCGTGGTGGCTGGAAGGAAGGGTGTGCACAGGCCTAGCAGGGTGACCTTACACCAAGGCACATCTGGCTACAGCCACTCCTGGGTTCTCAGTTTGCCATCACTAAGTCCCCAGCATGGTATCACTCCATTGGGCGATCAGCTCACTACTTGGTGGTAGGTCGATTATGTTGGAACGCTTCCATCATGAAAGGAACAATGTTTATTTTTATTGGAATAAACACATATTCTGGATACGGAGCTGTCTTCCCAGAACACAATGCTTCTGTCAAAACTCCCATCCACACACTTATAGAATACCTAATCCACGATCAGGTACCGTATTCCACAAGGCATTGCTACTTGTCAAGGAACTCACTTCATAGCAAAAGAATTCTGCCAATGGGCTGATGCTCATGGAATTCATTGGTCTTGCCGTGTCCCCACCCCCATTCTGAAGCAACTTGATCTATGGAGCTGCAGAATGGCCTTTGGAAGACCATTCAGAATTTTAGAGCTGGCCAGTTCCAATTCCTTGCAGGTGTGGGGCAAGGTTTTCCATTTGTCTGTATATTCTCTGAATTAGGATCCAATATATGCAATTATTTTTCCTATAACCATGAGGCATAGATCTAGGGATCAAGGGTTAAAATGGGAGTGGCACCATTCACTGTGACCCTTAGTAACTCACAAGCAAATTTTTGTTCTTGTGTTCTCATGACCTTATGCTAGTGGTTCTCCACCTTCCTAATGCTGTGACCCTTTAATACAGTTCCTCATGTTGTGGTGACCCCTAACCACAAAATTATTTTCATTGCTACATAATTTTGCTTCTGTTATGAATCAGAATATAAATATCTGATATGCAGGGTATATTTTCATTGTTACAAAGTGGTCACAACCCACAGGTTGAGAACCACTGCCTTATGCTATGCTGGCCTAGAGGTCCGAGTTTTAAGAGGAGAATTGCCTTCACAAGGAGACACCCACAATGATTCCATTGACCTGGAAGTTAATACTGCTACCTGACCACCTCAGACTGTTCATGCCTCTAAATCAAATGGCAAAGGAGAGGTACTGTGCTAGATGGAATGATTAATACTGCCTACCAAGGAGAATTTGGACAGCAACTCTATAATGGAGGTATATGTTTAGAATTCAAGAGATCTCTCAGGGCATTTTATGGTATTTACATGCCCCTGTGGTTAAACTCAGAGGAAAATTATGATTACAATCCAGGGAGTACCATTAAGGACTCAGACCCTTCTGAAATGAAGGTTTGGGTAACTCTAGTAGGGAAAAAATCATGACCAGCATTGGTGCTGGCTGAGGGTGCAGGGTGTATGAAAAGGGTAGTGGAAGTAGGTAGTTATAAATACCAGCAAACATCATGAGACTAGTTACAGAAATGAGAACTGTGTCAGGAATATTTCTCCCTTATTTTGTTGTGAGTATATTGATGTGTGTTCATATATACATAAGAATATATAAATATGTATATCTGTATGCAACTTGACACAAAAGAATAACACCTACTCAGTCCATTTGTATTGAAGGGAGGGACCCAGGGAGGCCAACATCAGCAAGCACATCTCAAGGAGAAGCAAGGGTGCACCCCCTCCTGTGTTCCACACTGACTTTTATTGCAATCTGAGGGATGAGAAAATATAGCACAGGGGAAAGTTTCTAAGAGAGAGTAAAGGCTAAACAGTTTATCTCTAGCTGCACAACTAAGCTCTAACACATCCAGTTTGCAGCTCTCTGTCTTGCCTTAATCTTATCACTACTAATCTATGACTTAAAGTTGGACAGTAAGCCTTGTCTGGTGAGTATTGTTTACAGCAGTGATTCTTTTAATTTAATCTTATTTATTTATTTTTATTTAAAAAGTCTATGGCACCCAGTTTTCTTAGGCAGTCTTACGTCAACTACTAACCAGGCCCGACCCTGCTTATCAACAGTGATTCTTGGCTTTTTCCCTGATTACACTGTCCCTAGAGCCTAGCACTTTTAACCCTATGCTCTATTCTACATATATCAAACATCTGATTTCTCTTCTCTCTCTTATTCCCTTATTATAATGTAGTAATAGACATATTGACTTTATGTCATAGTATTTAAATACTTGACATTTCACAGAATAGTGCATGCATTTAAGTTATGAGATGTCAAAAAGAATAAAGAGCAGTCAAGAACTTTGCCTCCTTTTCTGCAGAAGGAGTTAGTGCAGTTTTGAATGTGTGTGTGACAGTTGGTACCATATTAGGAACAATTATGACCCTATTATTGTCTTTATTTGGAAGTTAAATAAGACTTAGGGAAATGTGGATGAGTGTAAAGTTGATAAGTGGTGAACTTGTGACGGCTAATTTTCTGTGTCAACTTGACCGGTCCAAAGGGGTTCTCAGATTCTTGGTTAAACATGATTCTGCATGTGTCTGTAAGAGTGTTTCCAGGTGGGATTAACATTTGAATTGGTAGATGATGTAACACTGGCAACTTGCTCTTCCCTGTGTGGGTGGACTTCATCCAAGCCACTGAAGGCCTGATTAGGATAAAAGTAAGAGAGAATTCACTTTCTCTGTGTTTAAGATCAGACATGGGTCTTTTCATGCCTTCATGCTAGACTTAACCTAGCGTTATCCATCTATTATCCTGGCTCCTCAGCTTCCCAACTGTATATAGATCTTGGAATTTCTTAGCCTCTATAACCCTATAAACTCAATCCTTATGATAAATTTCCATAAGTAATATGTATATATGTGTGTGTGTATTTACACATGTGTATACATATTATATATATAAAACACATATATATTTATGTGTATATATATATTCTCCACAGGATGAACAGGATGGAGAATTTGCATATATTTTATTTATATTTATATATATTCTGCAGAGGATCCAGGTTCATGGAAGGAAGCCCTAGGAGAAAATACCTAGGAGAAAATAGTGCAATTCCTGGCCTTGAATAAGCCCACCTATTTTGAGTTTTACAGAAAAATATTTTTAGATCTTGAAGAAAACAGAAAACTTACAAGCCAAATAGCCACATTGATTAAATTTTAACTGAGAATCCTCTCTTGGCTGTTGATTTATTGGCCTGAATTGTTTGGGATTTATGGCTATTCTTTGCTTTCTCCTTTGCTGTGTTTCACTTCTCTTTCCTGTCTCTTATTTGGTGGGACCCTAGTTGTCATGAGAGGACTCTTCAGCATGACTGGAACACACTAGAGAGGTTTCTAGTGGACCAGGCAGTGCCATAGTCACCGTGTTGCCTGTTTGTCCTGAGAAATAAACACTGCAGTGTGGATGGCAGAACCCCTTCACTCTCACTTGAAAGCCCAAGAAACACATCTAATGAAAACAGAGCCCCAAATACTCCTTCTCACTGGTTCATTCTAAGGTTTGGGAAAGATTCCTGAATTAGGAATTTCCTTTGGGTCATTGAACATTATCTCTGTCTATCTCAGAAAGTTTTCTTAAGAATTACTGAATTCAGGCTCAGCACCTGTAGATCAGCAGGTAGGGCATCAGCCACATACACCGGAACCCAGCCTGGGTCTGCCAAACAACAATGACAACTACAACCAAAATAAAATAGCTGGGTGCCTGTACTCCCAGCTACTTAGGAGGCTGAGGCAAGAGAATCACTTAAGCCCAAAAGTTTGAGGTTGCTGTGAGCTGTGACACCATAGCACACCATGGCTAGGAATTATAGTTGCTTAACATTAACGTCTATGGCAGTGGTTCTCAACCTGCCTAGTGTGTGAGCCTTTAATACGGTTCCTGGGAGTCGCCACCCACAGGTTGAGAACCACAGGTCAATGATCTTCACACAATTATTAGTGTCACCGTTTTTAAAATGAACGGATTGTGCCAAAAATAAATAGTGAAGCCATGATTTGTTTACAGAGACTCTGATTTCACTGCGCATAGTTTCAATCATGGTATTTATTTCCCTGGAGAAAATAAATGTAAAATGTATATCATATGCTGAATAATTTATAATGATTATAATTTTAGGTTTTATCAAACATCTCAAAATTTAGCATTAAAGTTATGATGCATATTTCATTAATAATTATCCAAATATTTAAATCAATCATAGGGATATACCTGTGGAGATCTTAGTATGTGGTAGGATGACTATGGTGACCCCACAAATTTTTTTTTGTTGTTGCAGTTGGCTGAGGCCAGGTTCAAACCCTCCACCTTCGGTATATGGGGCCCGCGCCTGCTCACTGAGCTGCAGGTACCACCCCCCACCAAAATTATGTCATATATATACAAAAAGAAAAAATTTCCTCTAGCATTCTATTTATCACACAGTATATTTTGTTTACCTTGTGAGATCCTAGGAATGCCTTTTGTTGAAATTTTGTTACAGTTCATGCTTTGACTTCAAAATTTAAAAGTTATTAACCAAGATCCAGGAGGTTTCCTAAAGAACAAAATTGCTCCCAACATCGCCTATAAACTTTGTAATACACTGTGCTTCATTCACCTAAGACCTTAGATTTCCTGGTAGCTGTTAAGCCTCTTCGCTTGATAGAGAAAAGACTTTCCTAGGTGACACAGCCATATGTTTGTTTTGCCCCAGAGTGGTTTGGTAGTATTGTAGAGATTATTGATTATCTTTCCTCTTCTATATCCTCTGTGCCTTCACGGAGCCTAGACTATAAAACAGAAGGAGCTTCTCTGAATGCAAGGCTTGTTACAAAACAGAACTTTCTTTTGTGTAGGAAACTAGGTAATAGCAATATGTTTTTACTCAAATAATCACAACCCAGTAGTTATAAATACTCTTTTAATTATTTTATACACTAAATTAAATGTAAGTTATAAAATTTTGTATGTACAAATATATTTGGCAATGAATTAATAAAGGATAATACAGTGATAAGGAATAATACTTATAACATTGATTTGTGTGCTCTTTGAAACCCATTTAGCACTGGACAAATAGGCAGGAATCTGTAGGTGCTCGAGGGATTAGATGCACTTTTTTACTACTCTTCTGCTCATAAGCTGGCATCAGTAAATCTTATTTATCATAAGTAAACAAAAAAAAATCATGTAGTGATATTTCACTACACCTGAATAATATTCTATGAAATGAATGAACCTTAGCCTTAGGGGTGCTGACATGCACAAAGTCCTCCTGTCATTGGTAGTGGTCTAACTATGTGTTCCTAAGGCCAAATATTTCTGAACGTTTTCAAAATTAAACTGAAAATTTACTGAAATGAGTAAAGAGCAGGGACTTGTTCCAATTTCCCCATCCTCATGTCAGATATCACTGGAGCCACGTGGGTCTTTTCTGATCTGTAGGTAGGAGAAGTTAGTCGGGGAAATGCAGAATTCAGTTTAGTCTGGATTCTGCAGGAGGTGTTGATGGGCTTCTCAGTGACTGGTGTGTATAGTTGTTTCTGCTGTCCCAGTATAGTAATGGCTCCTAGGAAGTCTACTCTCTTCCACCATGCCAACTTATCTAGCACTGTGACAAAAGGAGGCGGGATAACAGGTTATTTTGCAACTTAAATGGGTCCTAAGGTGTGTACCACTGAGATATGCGGGTGGGGGGTGGGATTCAAGGACTGGAATATATACACGGAGCTAGCAACTGGTCTGTGGTAGAATTGTGCATAGAGGATTCGGTTGTCATTGACACCCAATCAAAGCAGAAGCTATTCCTTGATATCATATTCTAATGTAGCATGCACAATCATAAATATGCCCTCACACAGAATTTCCAGGAATCTCCATGTTCTGTGGCAAAAATCTATAGCAGTGCTAGAAATAGTATTATAAACATCAAGCTTCATAACTGTCAATAGTAACAAAAATTTAGGTCAGCCATGCCAAAGAAAAGACTGAATAGTCTGCATTCACTCTATAGAAAATATTAGGAAATTATTGTCACGAGAAATGAACCTTTCATTATTCAGATTCTATGACTTTGAACTCTCCTGGCTTTTCAGTATTTCATCTTAAACTATTCCACTCCAAGGTAAATACGCTGTTCCCATCGACAGAAAAGGAGTCCTGGAGAAGAATATTATCATCCATCACTGGGAAACATGGAGGAATTTGGATCATTGAAGTCTACCACTTGATAGTTAATTTTTCAAATGTACTTTTACATATGCATATTTGTAAATATGTTATATTTTTGTGTTTTATTTATTTATTTATTTTAGACTAGTCACGTGCAGGAGCGAAAAGGAGGGAAAGAGGAGAATAAGGAATTCAACCTGTAACTGACTGTGAACAGTCAAGAGAGTTAATTCACTACCTTCGGTCCAGTCTAAATTTTTGTGATTCATTCCTAATTTGTTAGTAATTCCAGTTGGCAAACTACATGCTCTATTCAGGTTTAAAATATTCCAGCCAACTTGATATATAAAGGCAGCCCAGGATAATAGTTGCTGGGAGGCCTACTTTTATTCCATTGTGCCCATAATTTGGGGCATTCCTGTAATCATTCCCTGTTTTCAGGATTTTCAAACAATTCAGTTATGAATTTTATCAGACTAGACAAGCATGAAATGAATTTTCTATCATGGCATGTGAATGCCAGTAGAGCTCATGGACCAGTAACTTTGAAAGGCATTGGTGCTTAACGTTTGACTTTTCCTTTATATTTAAGTAGGCAGATACCTTTGAGCATTATTTTGAAATCCCAAGGACAGGAACTATTCCAATGTGGGGTAATTTACTTCCTCTATTATAATAGCTGACCTTCTTATAGTAGTCTTTGCTTGCTCTATGAAATCATTAACCTATGTTTTGTGATTACGTGATTATACCATTTATATTTATCTCAATAGATACATACAATTATATTTATCATATGTTAACATTGTTTAATTCAGTACCATTTTGACAAATTTTTAATTGTTTAATGTTTGTATTGCCTGATTTGGATAATTAAAGGATAATGTAGCATATTACATTATTAATTTGAGAATATTGAAACAAGATTTTATTCAAAAAATCAAATATAGCAAATATCTACGAACATTTTTTTATTCCATTAAATTTGCAAATAAGTTCCATACTTGAAGAATATATAAACAGCCTATATCTCTGCAATGCTAATATATAATAAGGTCAAATTTTATATCCTTAAAATACGCACTGACACTTTTATATTTATACACTGATATTAAGCAATCGTGACTTATATTTATTGACTCAATGGTTTTAAATTTGAGCCATTTGTGTTTTTATTCCTTATTTTGATTTTATAAGGGCACAGGGAATAATTTTGGGGTCTTAAATGTATAGATTCCTTCATCCGTCCCTCCCTTTTTCTCTCTCTCTCTCTTTCTTTCTCTATTTTTTTTCTTACTCTGTTGCCCCAGGATAGAGTGCCTTGGTGTCTGCTAGCTCATAGCAACCTCAAACTCCTGGGTTCAGGCTATCCGACCTCAGCTTCCCAAGTAGCTGAGACTACAGGTTCCTACCAGAAAGCCAGGGTAATTTTTTTTTTTTTTTTTTTTTTTTTAACGATATGAGGTCTTGCATTTGCTCAGGCTGGTCTCAAACTCTTGAGCTTAAGGGCTCCACTTGCTTATCATCCCAGAGTGTTAGGATTACAGGCTCCTTGCCAAGAATGATTATATTTTTAAAAATTATTTACTTAAATATTTATTTTTAATTGACAAATGATAATTATATATGTTTATAGGACACAATGTAGATATTTTGATACCTGCATACATCGTGGAATGATTATATCAAGCAAATTCACCTGCTCATCACCTCACACACTTGTCATGTTTTTCCAGTGAGAACATTAAAAATTTTTTTTTAACAATTTTGAAATATACCATTAGAGCCATTTTTTAAACAGTCAGACTATTGGGGGTGCATAGTTTTGTTTACATAATTTTTTTTATTTACATACAGAATTACAGGTTGAATCTAAGTTGTAATTGAGAATCATTCTTATTAAGGTCAGAGTGGGGGTGAGCCGATTGGTCACTGGGCATATTTGCTTGAAGCAGCTCAGCTATTCTATTTCCTCCCTGCTTGGTTGAAGAGAGGAAGAAACACAACTTATACAGTAATAGTAGATAGGATTAAAGGAAATACTCCGTTGTTTTCTGTCATTGTAAAATACAGGCCTCTTCTCCATTGTTCCAAATTTTCTTTGGTCTCAGACTGACAAAGAGAATTCTCTCTGGAGAAGGACCACAAAGTTTTTACCAATCCAATTAAACTTCTCTACTTGGCAGAAAAAAAAATTAACACCTAGAGAAAACCAAATAGCTAAAGGTGCATCTTGTGCCAAACAATTCTGTAGATGAAGCTTAACATGCTCGGATGTGTTTACTCATTCCCCATGTAGCAACCACAGTTATTCCCTGAGTATTTGACCCTTTTTCATTGCTTCTTGCTCATGTATCTTGTTTCTAAAATGAGATTTTCAAACTCAAGGAAGATTATGAGGTCTTATCTTCCATGTACTACAATTCTAGAGAGAAAACTCTCCTTGATATGGACGTATTATGTGGGTAGTGCTTATACTCATGGTCAGTTAAAATTCTGATGTTGTGGTTTCAAAGTTCTGCACTTGAAATCCTTTCCCTTCACGTTCTTTTGAATGGCGTATGTGAAAGAAAATTTGACACAGTATCTCCCACCTTCCCAAGAAGAAAATCAACACCACAGTACAAAACTAAGACAGAGAAATTGGAAGAGGGATTGGGAGAGAAAGCTCAAATAATTACTTACAAAACTAAGTTCTGTTGGAGAAAACCAATGTAGTTTCCCCTTTGGGACATCCGCATTTTCTTTATGAAACATAAAGCCCTAGAAAAAATAACATGAAAGATGGAAAGGTACTGAGTCTATTTTATGCTACAGAAACAGAGTTTGACAGAAAATTGAAGGGTTTTCTTTTACCTGTATGACCTATTTTTTGAGACTTCCCAACCATTTTTGCAGAACTACTAGCGTATAATTAAGAAGAAAGTTGCAATTATGAATTGAGCTGCAATCCACATTCTGTAAATTTGCAAATTGAACATGAAAAACTAGAAATTTCTGCTATATCAAAGGCACTATCAAGAGAATAAAAAGCCACAGACTAGGAGAAAATGTTAGTAAAAGACCTATCTAATAAAGAACCCTTGTTTAAAATGTGCAAAGAACTCTTACTACTCAACAGTAAGAAAACAAACAGCCTGTTTAAAAAGTAGGCCAAAGCTCTTAACAGAGACTTCATCGAAGAAGAGATACAGATAAAGGGCGGCACCTGTGGCTCAAAGGAGTAGCGCGCTGGCTCCATATGCCAGAAATAGCGGGTACAAATTCAGACCCAGCCAAATACTGCAAAAAAAAAAAAAAGAGATACAGAGGGCAAGAATAAGAATAAGCAAAGAAAAAGGTGCTCTTTATTGTATGTCATCCAGAAAATGCAAATTAAAATGAGATACCTGGCTTGGCACCTGTGGCTCAACGAGCTAAGGCACCAGTCACGTACACCTGAGCTGGCGGGTTCGAATCCAGCCTGGGCCTGCCAAACAACAATGACGGCTGCAACCAAAAAATGGCCAGGCGTTGTGGCAGGTGCCTGCAGTCCCAGCTACTTGGGAGGCAGAGGCAGGAGACTCGCTTGAGCCCAGGAATTGGAGGTTGCTGTGAGCTGTAATGCCACGGCACTCTATCCAGGGTGACAGCTTGAGGCTCTGTCTCAAAAAAATAAATAAATAAATAAATAAAATGAGATACCACTGCACACCTAACAGAATGGCCAAATTCCAGG
>CAUYRH010098176.1:0-11319 GCA_963574655.1 Perodicticus potto
ACTGTATTCATTCGTTTCCTGGCCAAGGAACCCATACACCTATATATACCCTGAGGCTAGAGGCCTAGAGGAGGAGACGGGGAAAGACCGGGAGAGGAACGGAGAGAGCTTCTCTCTCCCCACTTGAATTCTCTCCCTCTACCAGGAGTTTTGGTGTTTTCTGTATTCTTTTCTGTAAATCAATTCTGTCTTACCACGGAGGGGTGGGTGGGTGGGGAATAATGTAATGAAGAATAATAAAATACATGTATTAAAGAATTAAAAAAAAAAAGAAAATACTCACAGAGCAGCTGGCAATGTGGGGAGAATTGATGAAGGGTGTTGAGGCACCCAGGGACTAGCAGAGTTGGGAGCTGATGCTACCCTTAGGCTAGAATATATGAGGACAGGAACAGCTTAGCAGAACCTGGTTGAGAGGTAAATCCAGGGAACCAGCCAGCAGGAACTGTAGTCGTAGAAGGACTAATCCACGACCAGAACTGTAGCACTGAGATGGGTGTGCAGTGGTGGGGTTGGAAGTACAAATACTTTGAACTCTCTTTTTTTCCATCTTTCTAATCTTCCCTGGTGACTTACGTTGGACAAATGCACTGGGCAGCTACAGGACAAGGCAGCCTATTCATCCCATCCACATGCACCAGCCTTTCGAGATCTTAGTGCATTGCAAAGAATGGTAGTGAATCTGCTTCGGGGAGTGTCACAAACAGAAAATGACTCTTCTCACTTGCTCTGTTGTGCCCTCAAGACTCTCAGTGAAAGGTACATTCTCCACTTTTCTGGGACCATTTTCAGAGCAGCATTTTCTCCTTTGGGGACTCTTTACTGGGGACCAGGACCTTCATGAAGAGAGTTGGCACAAGAAAAAAAGCTGAGTTTGAATGCTTCCATTACAGGGTGGGCTGTGAGCTCCAGGAAGGCAAGGAAGTTACAATCACAGAATTCCATCCCTTTCCAGGGCTACTCTTTCTTTCTTCTTTCCTTGTAGCTTGCAGGACATTTAATGTTCTTGGCCACAGCACAGTGATTGAAAGCATGGCTTTGGAGTCATACAGACCTGGCTCTTCCACTCCTGGCTGTGTAAACTTGGGCATGTTTATTAACCTCTCTGAGCTTTGGGTCTTGCTTCCATAAAATAGGAATAAATCTACTTCATAGATTGTAACTAGGATTGAGTGAGATGCTGAAAACAAAGGATCTAGCCACCCAGGAGACTGTCAGGAAGTGATAGCTGAAATATTGCACTATCACTGGCATATGACCTTCCCTGGTTGAACTTACACGGCTGGGGTACAGACCCAGCTCCCAGCTCCGCATCCCTGCCTCCCTCAAATACATGCTGCTGGCCCTGTGCCCCTGAGAAGGGCTGCTTGTCTGGCTCAGTCTGCAGAGCTCTGGGCAGGAGAGGCTGGGAGAATGCAAATGTGCTCTTATCTGAGTGTTTGCAGCTGCTCCCTTTCTTGAGTCCATCCCTTGGAACATGGGCAGGCTCTGGGCCCCCCAGGATGCCTCAGGCTTCTTCTGGGCCCGCTGAGTCTATACTATTAGCAAAGATATTAATATCCAGCTATACCTTGAGCTTTTCTACTTGAAAAGTGCTTTAATTTTCATGTTCTCATTATAGCCTTGAAATGACCCTGGATTATTATTACTAACCACATTGTATGGAAGAGGAAAACCAAGGTCAGATAGGTCGAGAGACTTGCCTGAGGGCACATGGCTAATTGCTGGTGGACTGGTGCTTAGAACCCAATGAAGCTTAACACTAGAATTGAAAGTTCATTGTATTAGTAGGGATGCTTCTGGGTGCAAGTAATAGAAAACCTTGATCAATGTACTTAATAAAGATTTTCATGAAGTCCTTATGGGCAGTCTGGAGGTCATTTCGTTCTGTGGTTAATCAGTATTTCAAGGGTGTCATCTGACTTGGATTCTTTCCTTTGCTGAGCTCATGGGAATTACCCTCGGTCTGGCTCCTCTGAGGTCAAAATGGCTCCTGTGGCTCCAGGTATCACAAGCAGATACAATATCTGAAGAAGACAAGAAGCCTGCTCTTACTTATATCTCTTTAAGAGCAAATAATAATAATAATCGTTATAGTAGTAGTAGTAATAATAATTCTCAGAAGCTCTGAGTCAGAAACTAAGTTCCTTTTCCAAATCAATGGAATGGGACTTAGACCTTTAGTCTTTACTGCTGAGTCAAAAAAAGGGAGACAGAAATGACCCTGAGGGATAATTGTCCTCTACCTCCATACTTGTGACTATTAAATTCTGGGCCTGTGACTCATTCTCTATCTGTGCCCATCATTAGTTGCAAAGTAGACTCTGCGATGTATGTTAGAATGCTTAAGTGGTGATTTTAGATGACATTACTGGAAATAGAACTGGGACAAGAAACTCCCTTTCTCTCGATGGAGGGTGTAAACTATAGTGGATGAAGAGGCTCTGTAGCTCTGGGGCAGAAAGTTCTGGTTCCCAATCCTAGCTGTGGCCCTGGGCAAGCCTCCTCACCTTCATTCTTCTTTAGTCAAGGAGACCTAATGAGGGGCTATGTCTCCAGAATGTAATGAGGATTACTGAGAAAACAACACAAAAGTCCCTAACATAGTGCCTAGTGCCTAGTAAGCGTTTAATAAAGACCAGCTAGTATTAGTCTAGGTGTTAAGCCACCTTATCTTGAGAATTAGGGAGTTTGGAAAACATCCCTTTGAGTCCACATGGTCTGTGAGTTCTGTTTGGCCTCTGAGCTGTGGCTTTACATTCAGCCCATGGTCAATTTAGACTTCATTACTCCATCTAGAAAAGAGGACACTAGTCACATCCCTTTGGCAACAGAGGGGATCTTCCTGGGCAGTGAAAATGTTTAGGCCGGTCTCTCTGGTAAGCTGTTCCACAGTTGATATTCCACACGGCCACCCAGACGGTCCACCTGACACTTTCCTCCATCTTGTCTTGTCTGAAGCTAGCATGGAAGGGCCAAGGGACTACAGCCTTCTTCGAAGGGACACCTTGGAGTCCACTGAGCCTTCCTAGCAGTTCATTTAGCTGTCGTCCTGGAGGTGTCACAGAGTGGCAGAGTTGGGAAGAGCCTGTTGTCAGGAGAAGCTTCCACCATTATGGCTCCGGTCCATGGCATGTCAGCTTAACAGGGACTCATACGAAGTCAGGGAGCAAAGGTCCAGGCCAAATCCCAGCTCCACCCTTCGGCTTGGGTGATCTGGGGTAAGTCACTTTGTCTCTCCGAGGCTCAATTTTCCCAACTGGAATGGTGGTTGAAAGTGTAGATTCTAGACACTGCCTGGGTTCAAATCCCAGCCAATCCACTAACGTGTGACCTGTGGCATTAGATTTAACCAGTCTGGACTGCATCTTTAAAACTGGGCTCCAAATCCAGTGTGATCTCCCCCATCTCGAAGTCCTTAACTTAATCACATCTACAAAGTTATTTGTGCCATTCAAAGTAAAATATTCAGAGATTATGAGGATGAGGATATAGGATCTTTGGGAGGTCATTGCCTGTCACAATACTGCATGATTCCATTTATATAAAGTTCAGAATAGGCTATGCTATTCAGACAGTGACTAGCCTTGGAAGGATATATGGGGTGCCCTGATGTGGGTGCTGTTTATACAGGTGCATCTACCTTGTGAAAAGTCACCAACCTACATACTGATGATTTGTATACTTTTTTGAGTAATATGTGGGGTGCTATAAAGTTTTGAGATAGACTGTGTCATGGTTCATTATTTCAATTCCAAGAGGCACAGTTGACAGAGTTCTTTCTGATTCACCCACGCAAGTTGCAACTTGCCTGGCTTACTGGTGTTGCTGGGAGGGCTTCATTTGTCTCTGTCCACACGGATTTTATGTTTCTTGATTTTTACGTATTTCCAGATTTTTGTAATGACCCACATATATGTTATTCAGTAATAAAATAATTTACTTAAACAGAAAAAAGAAAACTGGGCTCCAAATGGTACCTATGACATTTAAAATATTGATCATTAGAATAAGGAATGAAGGGGAAAACAATTGCATAGTTTATTCTTTCAGCAAACAGTTTTTTGGTGGAAAAACATTCCACAAAAAATCAAATAGGATTCATTTTAATCACAGAGGTTTATATGAATTCTATCATCAAAGAAATTTTAAGGGAAAAAAAGAAATTTCTCTTTTCATTTGTGTTTATTTGGGAACAAAACAAAGCTGATGAGAAACAGCTGAATGAACATGTGGTTTTAAAAATGTTACATAATAGAGAAGGAAAAGGGAACAAAAATTAAATAGGATAATGCATGTGACAGAGATGAAGTCCAGGTCCTCCAGATATTTAACAAAAAAATCTATAAATGTTGACACTTGCACAGCGAGGAATTAGGAGCAGTTATTGAATACTATGTGACAAGCACTTTACAAAGTGACCTATTTAATTTTTTAATCTTCAAAATAACCCTACCAAAAGAAGTGTTTCATTGTGCTCCTTCTATAGCTGAGGTACTGCAGCTTTGAAGAGGTGAAGTGACTTACCCGAGATGTTTTGACAAAAACTGGCAGTATTTGAACCTAGGTCTGGCTGCCCTTCTCACCTCACATGTTAGCTGTCTTGCTGGTCTGGTCTCCAGAATTCCAACTCGGCCTCTAAGCTGGCCTCCATTGCAAAGTAGAAAGGAGGTAATTGGAATTGAAAGTGAAAAAGAGCCTGAATTTCTCCCTCCCCACCCAAGGCATTCCCACTACCTGGGTTTTGTGTTCTCAGGGTCTCTCCAGAGTCTTTTGTGAGGACAATCTATACTCCTGACTGGCTCAGCTGGCTGCTTTCCATCCCTGAAAAATCTCATGTTTGGCTTCCTGTTTGTGCTTGACAAACGGGGCTGACTCTGCTGCTGTATTTTATTTAAGCCAATGTGAGCTTCTGAAGGGTGGGGTGGGGTGCCGGAGAAGACTGTAGGGAAGAAAGCTCTTCTACCTCTATTGCTTTTGGAAAGGAGACAAGAGAATATGTTCCTATGGTAATCATGGAAGATAATAGCAAGTATGTATTGAGACTTTCCTAAGTGCCAGCTACTGTTGTCCAGAGTGTGGCTTGAGCATCAGGATTTATGAAAGTACTGGGGACAGGCCAAGAGAGCTTATTAAAGGTGCTCCTAGGAAGAAAACCAGGGGACCCCGGGTAGTTGGGGCAGAAGGTAAAGTCAGTGTGTGAACAGGCAGTTTCTCTGTCCACTTGGCAGTCATGCATCTTTTTCTGCTCTTGACAGCACCAGAAACTGGAGTTGTGTCCTCTACTGTATACAAACTTTAAGCCCATTTCCTTTTTCCTGGGGAAGGTGCTTGTGGGCATTAGGGTCAAGGTCCCCAGTTCTCAGAGGTCTAGGGTTGTGGAAACACTTTTTGGCAGCCCAAAGAATTTTGGTGGAAGACACTGGGCTTATTGAAAGACTCAAGATTCATTACACAAACAGGCAGAAAAGCTGAAATGGACCCAAAAAGAATGACATGTGGTAGAGTGTTCATTTGTGCATGACAGTAGGTAGACATGAGTGCAGGCAGGCAGTTTGAACACATGAGTGGCGTGTGGATGAATGTGTGAGTGGTAGTAGGAACACTGCAGGTGCACCGCTGTATCTATGTATGGTTGTATACTTATATGTAAGTCTCTATGTCAATGTGTAAATGCAGATTGTAAAGGGGTATCTATGTATATATCTGCTGAGAATGTTGGTAAGTTTATGAGATGAAGTGTGTGCCTATAGGTACATGACAACAAAAATATATGTACGTAAGAGAGTATCTGAAGTACTTGGATTTGTACCCATGTGGCAGTTGGCTGCTGCTATATCGGTACAAATACAAATACTTCACAAACTACCCCAAACTTAATGCCTTACAACAACTGGCATCTATTTCTGGGGTTGGAAAACTTTTTCTATAAAGGTCAAGATGGTGTATATTTTAGGCTGTGTTAACCATGCAGTGTCTCTTGCAACTATTCAACTCTACCCTTGAAGGGAGAAAGCAGCCATGGATAATATATAATTAATGGGCATGGCTATATTCCACTAAAAACTTTATTTTAAAAATAGGTAATAGATAGGTTGAATTTGGCCAAGAAGGTATAGTTTTCCAACCCCTGGTCTAGTCTCACACTTATAGGTTTGCAGGACAATCATGATGTGGTTGATGTAGGCTGGGCTCAGCTGGATGGCTCTTCTTTGGGCTGTGGGTCCAGCTGAGCTAAGCCTCACACTGTGTATGCAGTTCAGATCTGCTCCGTGTCCATGCTGGGGCCCAAGCTAAACAGGCATATTCTGCTTCCAGATAACTGAGGACTGAGAGAACAATCCAAAGTTTAAAATTATATTCAAACCCTCCTTGTATCACATCTGCTAAAATGGACAGACAACTCATTGGACAAAGCAACTCATGTGGCCACATCCACCATCAGCAAGTGGGGAAGTAAACGAGTTCCATAGTGAGCAAAAGTTAGGTGGCAAAGGCGTGGGAATATGTTTTAATGCAAGGAGAATGTGAAGAACTTCAAACAAGGATTTGAGATACTGCAACATGTATAAAGGCATGTGTGAGACTGCATGAATGTGGTAGGGTATATGTCAGAGTGTGTCTTCTGTGTGTGTTTGTGTGTGTGTGCTTCTCAGGGGATGCATTTGTGGCCACATGCATAACAGAGCATCTGAGGAGGACATTTAGAAGGTGGCATGTACCTGAGAAACTGTATGTGCATGAATGTTTTTGGACATATGTTTATATGTGTGTGTTTCCATCCGGGTGTATATGCACGGCTATGTGCAGGTGCATGTGTGTGTGATTATATGTGATTGCAAATGTGTTTCAAGTGTATGTGGTGTGCAGCATAGTTATGAAGATGTCTCTGGGTACATATGTGTGCAAGGGGATGTGTTTGTGTGTGGGTATATGTGTTGGGGTGCATACGGAAGCATGTTCATGGTGCTCAGAAGTGTCTGTGCATACATTGGTTGCAGGGGGAAGAATGAAGGCAGAAAGAGAGGGTGAGAGATGGCACAAATACTCCCTTTCCCTGGCATAGTCTCAAAACCACTCCAAACTCACAACGTGGGTTCTTTGTAGCTAAGATTAATTTTCTTATTTAGCATTTATGTGGCACTTTGGATCTGCAAAATGCTTTACAATCAGTTTTATTAGTTGTGCTCGTGGGTTATATATAGCAGCAACCTCAGCTGCACCCAGAGACTCTCCAGAGATGTGAACAAAACAAGGCAGATTTTATTCTCTTCCTCAAACTTTGCCCATTTCCTGGGACAATATCATCCACTCTCTTTTGTGTGGGGGCCAAGTGTTAAAGTGGTTGGTGATGGTGTTGATGCTTGGGGGCGATAGTATGCTCACTCCCAAAGGCTTTTGCATTCCAATAAGAAATCAGTGATTCTAATAACTAGATTACCTTCCTGATCATATCCTGGTCTGGTGGATGAAGGGCTATTTGCAAGACTGGTTTAAAATGCCTTCATGCTTGTTATAATGCACTCGTTTCTTGTACTCATCCTGACTTAAACTCTTGCAACATGGCCACTGATTTGTCTTAGTGTGAGCTTCCCCCCAAACAGACAAAAACTGAGGTGAGAATTATTTATTAGGGAGGTGATCCCAGGAAGCATAAATGAGGAATGGAAAACTGAGATGGGGAAGTGGAAAAGTTGATAAAATGTGAGTGGATTATTCCTGTGGGCAACAAGCTAAATTCCGCTGAGAAAACATACTTCAGAACCATTTATCTCCCCAGAGAGCTGAGAAACTGGGGTATTTATCTATCCATTCCCATACTGTGCTGGTTAAGAGTTGTTCTGTGGGATATTAACTCCCCTACATATCTGAGTTGAGACTATTTGAGGCCAAGAAAGCTCTTCTAAAGCTATAGAAAGACTTCAGGTTGGGAAGACAAATGAACATAGGTGTTCAAGGTGGAAAGCTTCTACATGGGGCAGTTCTGCAGCTACAGGTGAATTCTCATGGCCCAAAGTCATATGGGACAGGGACCAACAGTGTGTGGAACACCCTCCCAATGACAGGAAAACCTTTAGTCAAGGTCACCAGTGACCTTCAAAGTCATAAATTCCATTAGTAAACTCATTGTCCTCATCCAGCAATTGCCTGTCCTATAACTCTGCACCATACTGGTTTCTCTCTCTCTGACTGCTTCTTAATTCTTTTTTTCCTTCCCCTAGTTGTGTATATTCCCCAAGTATCTATTTGTTTCTTCCTTGCTCATCCATATGCTCATCAATGACGTGCCTATATGACGTGCCGTATTGGAAACTATAGTCCCCAGCCACTGTCCAAGGCCTAGTCCTATGTTGCTACCACCTCATTGAAATATTCATTGGAGGATCACTTCTGCAACTCAGACTCAGCATTTGCAAACCTAACTCATCATCTTTGACTTCTTGCTCACATCTGCTGCAACCTTGCTTCTCAGGTGTGTTTCCAGCATCACCTGGGAGTTTGTAGCTGCAGAATCACAGGCCTTACCACAGCCCAACTGAATCAGGAGGTACACTTTTAACAAGTCTCTGGGTGACTTGTGCACACATTAATGTTTGTATTGGCCTACACTATTGAGTCTCTTGATTTCTATTAATGACAGTGGGGTTTTGCCAATAACCCAGTCTTAAAACTTTGAATTACTTGACGTCAAGAAATAAGATTTCCAAGGAAAGCTCCACCAGCTTTCTCTAAAATAGAATTTCTACAGGACATATATCTCAATTAAATAATAAGTCATGGCAATGATACAGTAAGTACTGATATGTTCCAGCTGAATAAGTCTATGACAATACCATCTCTATGACTGGTTTCATGCTAAGCTGTGATGGTGGAATATTGAACAAGTCTCAGTCCTTACCCTCAGGAAGTTCACAATTCAGACTAAGGAGACACAAATAGACATGGAATGAAAAGTAGAGGATGCCTTAGAAACCAGAGAAGGAGCCCTAACACAGTTCTATGTGTCAGAGGAGCTTTCTCAAGCAGGGACGAACAACTGTAGGAAAGATGAATCAGGTCTAGCCAGTGAAGGCAGAAGAAAGACAGGGTTTCACACAGGGAACCACTTGTGTGAAACTCTGCCCTGTTCTCAGGTTTGTGAAATCATCTCACCTCTCCTCCCTTATTTGCTTCAACTCTAAAAAAATGGAAACAGTAGCATTTACTTTCTCAGGGTCATTCTGAGAATCAAATAAAAATTAGTATATTTCAGGACTGCAACTACTTGACCTTCATAAATATTGATTGAATATAAATTGTCAGCAACCAGAGCGTGCACCTTAATTATAGAAATAATAATCATGATAGTCAGTTGAAGGGTCTCCCCCACCTCCCACACAAAGACATGTCCGGGCCAACTCTTTGGAAGCAGTGAATCTAATTTTACTTGAAGAAAGGGTCTTTGCAGGTGTAATTAAGGATCTTCAATTGAGGTCATCCTGGATTATCTAGGGGGCCTGAATGCAAAAGTAAATGTCCTTATAAGAAGAAGAGAAGGCACAGAACAGGGGCAAGGCCCTGTGAAGATGGAGGTAGAGATCATAGTGGTGAGCCCAACCCACAGACTGCCTGGAACCACAGAAGTTGAAAGAGGCAAGAAGGGATTCTCCCCTAAAATCTTCAGAGTGAACATGGGCATGTTGACACATTAATTGGCATTTCCAGTCTCCAGAACTGTGATCCATGGTGATTTGCTGTTCTAGCAGTTACAGCAAGCTAATGCATATGGATACTGACTTTTGAACATTCTCTACGTGCCACATGTTGATTCTTCCTCAATGATCTTTTGAGGTGATGTTATTATTCCCACTTTATGGACAAGGACTACAAAGTCTCACGGAGGTGAAGCAACTCTCATTTGCTCATTCATTCACTAAATATTGACCAATCTCTTAGCTGAGGGCCAGAGTTGTAAACAAAGGTTTGTAGTGAGGTCACAAGGCTTATAAGTCTAGAGAAGACTAGACTTATAACCATTGATACTGGGGTGAATAGTGCTCCCTCCCCTACAATTTCATTTCCACCTGGAGCCTCAGAATGTGACCTTATTTGGTAATAACATCATTATAGACAGAAGTAAGTTAAGGTGAAGCATCCTAGATTAGGATGAACCCCAATCCAATGATTGGTGTCCTTATAAAAGGAGGGAAATTTGGACTGAGAGACACAGGGAGAAAGCCATTGACCTTGGAGGCAGAGAATGGAATGATGCATCCTCCTCTCTAGGGTTTTTACCAGGAGCACCGCACACCTTGATTTCCAACTTCTAGCCTCTAGAACTGAGAGACAATTCATGTCTGTTGTTTTAAGCCTTCTAGTTTGTGGCAATGTGTCAGCAGCCCTTGGAAACAAATATACCTTTCAAGAAATAGATATAAGGGCGGCGCCTATGACTCAAAGGAGTAGGGCACCGGCCCCATATACCAGAGGTGGTGGGTTCATACCTGGCCCCGGCCAAACACTGCAAATAAAAAAAGAAAAAAGATAAAATTGCATGAGTGGCAGGCATAACAGAAGGAGCTGTGGGAGCCAATGCAGGGGACTAGAAAGGTGAGCAACGGAAGGCTTCACTCAGGAAGGGAAGGTGGAACTGGGGTTGAAGGGCCAGTTCAGTGTGCAAAGCTGGAGGGAAAAGCTGAGCCAGAAGGAATAGCCTGTGCAAAGGCTCTGTGGCTCGAGAACAGCCTCAGGGCTGGAGGAATAGATAGAAGGTTCGAGACTCAGGGGCAGAGACACAGCCTCTGCAGTGACACTACACTCCTCACCCTCTGTGCTTCTGGCCTGTGGATTCCCTTCTGGGGGTTGTTGAGTCAGTACCTCTATCCATCTACTGGGCACTCTTCCCCCATCCCCACTGCCAGAGTGCAAGGTGTTTGAGCATGAGTTTGGAGATCCTTGTCTGTCCTTGAGCACAGTGGGGGGTGGAGGAGGGCTCCCAGGAGGAGGCACAAAGGTGCTTTGTGCAGCAGGCAGTGTCGAGCAGTTTCTCACCAGGAGCCAGCTCCACCATGAATGGGCTGTGGACAAAGGCATTCCCTCCTGAGGAGTACCTGTAATTGGAACATCCACGTGCACGGGCGCCTGGAAATGCAAGGGACAAAAGGGAGACAAATGGCTGCATCTTCTGGCTGCTGGTTGCTATGGTTTCCGCGGGGCTGGTGGGGGCCGGTTACTAGGCAACGGGAGAGAGATCAAGACAAAGGGAAGGGGTATGAGGGAGAGCTCAGGGGCTCTGTGTGTGTGTGTGTGTGTGTGTGTGTGTGTGTGTGTGTGTGTGTG
>CAUYRH010098179.1:0-80117 GCA_963574655.1 Perodicticus potto
CGGAGCACCAGCCTCGCGGAGAGTCCTCGCCGCGGTGGGCGCGATGTAGGGCGCGTGGGAGCGTTAGCCCTGGGGGGAGAGTTAGCGCTGGGGGGAGAGTTAGAGCTGGGGTGGGAGAGTTAGAGGTGGGTGGGAGAGTTAGAGCTGGGGGGAGAGTTAGAGGTGGGGTGGGAGAGTTAGAGAAGAGGGGAGAGTTAGAAGTGCGGTGGGAGAGTTAGAGCTGGGGTGGGAGAGTTAGAGCTGGGGTGGGAGAGTTAGAGCTGGGGAGAGAGTTAGAGGTGGGGTGGGAGAGTTAGAGCTGGGGTGGAGGAGTTAGAGCAAAGGGGAGAGTTAGAGCTGCGGTGGGAGAGTTAGAGGTGGAGTGGGAGAGTTAGAGCTGGGGGCAGAGTTAGAGCTGAGGTGGGAGAGTTAGAGGTAGGGTGGGAGAGTTAGAGCTGGGGGGAGAGTTAGAGGTGGGGTGGGAGAGTTAGAGCTGGGGTGGGAGAGTTAGAGAAGAGGGGAGAGTTAGAAGTGCGGTGGGAGAGTTAGAGCTGGGGTGGGAGAGTTAGAGCTGGGGTGGGAGAGTTATAGGTGGAGTGGGAGAGTTAGAGCTGGGGTGGGAGAGTTAGAGCTGGGGAGAGAGTTAGAGGTGGGGTGGGAGAGTTAGAGCTGGGGTGGGGGAGTTAGAGCAAAGGGGAGAGTTAGAGCTGGAGTGGGAGAGTTAGAGCTGGGGTGGGAGAGTTAGACCTGGGGGGACAGTTAGAGCTGGGAGCAGATAATTAGAGCACAGTACACCAAGCTGGACAGAGTGAGGTAACTCCTTAGTTTAGTGTTCAGACAATGTTACTGCTAATACTAAGAAGTATTTACTGTATTTCACAAGACAAAGTATACCAAAGAAACATATAATTTAATATACCTGTTTAAAGATTAGTTTTAAAATTTTAATATACCAAAGAAATTGTAATTTAATATACCCGTTTAAACATTAGTTTTAAAATTTTAATGAACTTTTCAATTTCTAAAGCTTAACTTAAAGAAATTATTTACCAAGCGAAATGTCTTATCAATTATCACATTTTTCATTAAGATTGAAGAGCTCAACTACAACTTGAACTTTCCCTAACAAATGCAAACAATGTAACCTAATCATTTGTATCCTCATATTAATCTAAAATCTAAAAAAAAAAAAATGGCAAAAAAATGATTAAACCAGAAAAAATGGAATATGATCAAATTTCCACTAAATCAAACCACTGTTTCTTGAACCACATATTGGAAATTGCCAGAAAATGGTCATGGGAAGTTGGAAAATAGATCAACTCACAAAGACAAACACTCATCATCATAAGCAACAATAAAAAAGTCTTCTTAATTCTAAAAGAGATTTATATTAAATTGCTATCCTGTGTTAAGAAAAGGTGTTAAGAAACCTGCAGGCTCACGACGAGCGGTGGGCACTGTGAAAAACTCTGGTTCTGAGTCTCCGCGGGACACGGCCGAGCAGAGGAAGGAGGCCGCGTCCGGCTCACGCACACTTGACGAGTACCTGTCTGTCTGCAGTTGTTTTCTCTGATTTGGGATTCTCTTTGCAACTAGTCTCTTCATCTTTAGTGGTCACAGGTGCATCAACATCCTCCTCATCTTCAAAATCATCACTATAGTTTTCTGGAAAAAAAAATATTTAAAAAAATATAAGGATCCCTCTGTCAAAAAAGACAAAGAAAAGACTTCATTTCCAAAGGAAGATGTCTATACAAGAATAATTTATTGAAATCTTAACATAAAAATACCTTTAAAGGGCATGTATTTTTGCAAAGATTTAATGGGAGTTCAGTCTATGAGACTACTTTGGCTTTACTTCATTTTTTTTTTAACTGTTAGATAGTTAGGAGTTTCGTGCTTTTATTAAACAACTGTAAATTAACTATATTATTAAACAATTAAAAATTTCTAGAGCCGACTTGGCGCCTGTGGCTCAAGCGGCTAAGGCGCCAGCCACGTACACCCGAGCTAGCGGGTTCGAATCCAGCCCGGACCCGCCAAACAACAATGACGACTGCAACCAAAAAATGGCTGGGCGTGGTAGCAGGTGCCTGTAGTCCCAGCTACTTGGAAGGCGGAGGCAGGAGACTCGCTTGAGCCCAGGAACTGGAGGTTGCTGTGAGCTGTGATGTCCCAGCACTCTATCCAGGGTGACAGCTTGAGGCTCTGTCTCAAAAAAACCCAAAAAAACAAAAAAATAAATTTCTAGAGCCATCCAAAAGATTTTATCCATAGTATTACATTTAAAGTAAAACTCAAATATTTATTCTTTTTTTAAGACCGAGTCTTGCGTGCTCTGTGCACTAACTAGAGTGCAGTGCCCTCAGCGCTCCCTGCAACCTCCTACTCCTGGCTTCAAGCAATCCTCCTTCCCCAGCCTCCTCTGAGTAGCTGAACTATAGGTGCCTGCCAGCACTCCTGGCTAATTCTTCTGTTTGTTTTTTATTTTTTTGTAGAGACAGGGTCTTGCTCTTGCTCAAGATAGTCTGGAATTCCTTGTCTCAAGTGATCCTTTCAACTTGTTTTCCCAAAGTACTAGGATTACAGGCATGAGCCATTGTGTCAAGCCAGTATCTTTTCTTTTAAAGACAAAAGTCTCCAATTGCTTGCTTTTAAAAGGCAGGACTTTTGTGAATTCTTGAAACTTTTAAATAGGTGAGATTTTGCTTATTTTGTTTTTTTTCGGTCTCTGCTGGTCTCTCCACTGTAAGGTTTAACACAGTACTTACAAAAGCCCTACTTGACTCTTCCTTCAGGTAATGCTGGCCCTATGTGGGGACCGCTGCTATGTCCCCAATCCTGGGTACTGTTTGGCTAAAGGCTCCAAGTTATAAGTCAATAGCTTTGTGGCAGATGGAAAAGGTGTCTCCTGTTCACTGACACCATCAGTCTGCTCATGGGGAAGAGGGGCAGGGATTATTTGGCCAAGGTCTCTTCATCAAGTTTTAACTTATTTTTAGCCCTATATCAAAGGATTAGCCAACACCTTTGAGATGTAAAAAGGAAACAACATTTTTGGAGTGGAACCAAACATTTTAGAAACAAATATCTTATTTGTATTTCAAAAAATCACATCAGAGGCTGGCTCAGGCAGGGTTGCATGAGGTGTCAGAGTCTGCCTCTGGGTGGCTGCTGTTTACTCTTCTCTTAGAATGATGAGGACAATATGAACATAATGAATATTGGAAGTTTGGAAGTTTGAAAGGGCTTAGAAACTAAATAGGGATGCTTCAGGGAGATGCAGTTACAGAAACATCTCCATTTTAGTTCACAAGAAATGCCAAGTTGGACCTGCCTGGGTCCTGTAATGGGGAAGTAATGTGTTAGCAGGTGAGCTACACCAACACCTGGATTCTGGGGCTAAGAAACGCACCTGTGGTTCTCTTCCACATGAGAAAGAGCTCTGGGGTTTTCTAAATATCAGTGGACATAATTCAGTTTACAAGACGTTTCTCAGCCATCACTTTCTGTCAGACCTGCTTCTGGGTGCTGAGACCAACACAGGATGATTAAGACTTTAGCATTACAGGGGGATCCACAGATTTTTATGTCACCTCAGAGTCAGGCTTGCTTAAGAAAAGATGATGAACATGGAAAGGGAAGGCACTGGGGAGTGTGACACTGCCTGCAGGCAGCTGCTCGAGATGTGGGGACCAGTGTCGGAACCGTGCTGCGTGGGGCACGTGGGGACCACTGTCACGTGGGGACCAGTGTCGGGACCGTGCTGCGTGGGGCACGTGGGGACCAGTGTCGGGACTGTTTTGCTCGGGATGTGGGGACCAGTGTTGGGACCGTGCTGCGTGGGGCATGTGGGGACCAGTGTTGGGACCGTGCTGCGTGGGGCACGTGGGGACCAGTGTCATTTGGGGACTAGTGTCGGGACTGTGCTGTGTGGGGCACGTGGGGACCAGTGTTGGGACCGTGCTGCGTGGGGCACCGTGCACAGGCCATGTGAGGGACCCTTCCTGCAGCACAGCATCATGCTTCAGAGCCGGAAAGCCCCAATACCACCATGCCAGACTCCACACTGAGAGTGGGGATGATAATACGTGGGTCATTATGAAAGTTTTGAGATATTACTCAAAATCAAGAAATGTAAACTCCACAGACAGACATAAATGAAGCCCTCACAGCAACACTGATAAGCTGAACAAGTTGAATCAGAGAGGACACTGTCAACTGCGTTTGTTGGAAGTGAAATAATGGACCATAACACAGTCTGTCTCAAACTTTCGTGGTGACCTTAGTGCTTACCTCAAAGGGCCACTGGGAAGATTAAGGTTAAAGTGCTTAGAGCAGTGGTTGATGGTTGATATGCAATACGCACCATGTGAGTGTTAGCTATTATACTTAACGACATTAATTACTGTTAATATTTTTAAAGCTAGTTTTGCTCTTGACATAAATATAAAATTAATGAATCTAAATACTGAGTAGAAAATATGCTAATCTACACTAAATAGTTTTCAAAACTACATTTTGTTATTTTCATTTAGTAACTGAGCAGCCAAGGCAAATACGACATCCAACACATGAATAACCGACCCCTTGCCCCAGAAATCCATCAGGAATAAAGAGGCTTGAAGGGAGAAGGGAATGCCACTCAGAGAGAAATGATGGACCAGACACAAATGGAGGGGATACAGCATGTCAAAGATTTCAGAAACTAATATCAGGCCAAGTCAGGTTTATGTAAAAATAAAAGAGTAAAACCAAACTGAGAAGATGATTCTTGTCTTGAAGCATTAGGGGCGGCACCCAGGCTGCTCCACACCATCTGGAAACGACGAGGCCATTGCTTTGGAGCACTGACTTTTTAGGCAGGATGATTTTACATATTCACTCTACCTTTCTTTTATATTTTATTTTGTGTAGATGGAGTCTTACTCTTCACTGGGGCTGCAGTGCCCTGGGCCATAGCTCACAGCAACCTCCAACTCTTAGGCTCAAGAGCTCTTCCTGCCTCAGCCTCCAGAGTAGCTGGGAGTATAGGTGCCTGCCACAACACCCAGCTACTTTTTCTATTTTTAGTAGAGACAGGGTCTCACTCTTGCTCAGGCTGGTCTCAAATTCTTGTACTCATACGATCCTTCCCCCTTGGCCTCCCCGAGTTCTGGGATCATAGGCTGAGGTCGCCCGTCCTTGCTGCCCAAGTTACCCTCTATCCTTGTTAGCTTTAAAAATATTATTTCCATAACAAAAAAGGTTCTTAAAATTAAAACCAATTAAACCACATTCAATGTAATAGATTTAACAGATCCTTTCCAAAGACATTTTTCACCCTTTGTGGCAAATTCAGTTGCAAGTCTTTAACTTAAGTACGATACAATCTAGAGGGCCTTCCCCCTGTTGTGTAGGAGTTAAAGGGACTATATTCAGCCTACTCAGTAAATAATCAGTAAATTAGACAAAATATATAAAACAACTATTTTCAGATATTTGGCAACTGGCAGCCAAATCATCTGATTCCTAAGAAAAGATAAACAAGTGAGCTGGCCCTGCGATTTCCTGAGAGGCTGCACTCTAGATGAGGCCAGGACAGCCCCACCGGAGTGGGGACAGAGGAGAGCTCCGAGGGATGAGCCGGGTGGAAGGTGCAGGGACAGCCCCACCGGAGTGGGGACAGAGGAGAGCTCCGAGGGATGAGCCGGGTGGAAGGTGCAGGGACAGCCCCATTGGAGTGGGGACAGAGGAGAGCTCCGAGGGATGAGCAGGGTGGAAGGTGCAGGGACAGCCCCACCAGAGTGGGGACAGAGGAGAGCTCAGAGGGATAAGCCGGGTGGGAAGTGCAGGGACAGACCTACTGGAGTGGGGACAGAAGAGAGCTCAGAGGGATGAGCCGGTGGAAGGTGCAGGGCAGTGATCGTTAGAGGAGCTGCCTGTGTAAGACAGAGCTCCAGAAATCTGCACAGGAGTCTCTTGGAGAGGAACACCAAGTCGATCATGCAGACAGTGAGCCAAGGACGACTGGGCGTTTCCGAGTCCACACAGAGAGACGCTTGGAAACACTAACCTGTTAAGAGTGGAAAGTGTCCACTGATCACGGGGGGCGGGGGCACTTAGTAGGAACCTCAAAGAGGGTGTGCCTTAATAGCAGAGTTAACCCTGCGGTCCCCACCCGGGCTGCAGACCAGTACTGTCCGTGGCCTATTAGGAACTGGGCCGCACAGCAGATGAGCAGTGGGCAAAGCTTCACCCGTATTCACAGCCGCTCCCCTTCACCTGCAGCCCCATCCCCTGCATCGCAGCCTGAGTTCTCCCTCTGCTCAGACCAGTGGTGGCATCAGATTCTCACAGGAGCAAGTCCCCTGCTGGGAACCGCGCGAGCAGGGATCCGGGTCTTGTGCTGACGCCTGGTGATCTGAGGGAAACGCAATGTGCCTGAATCATCCCCAAATCAGTCTGTGGAAAAACCATCTTCCAGGAAATTGGTCCCTGAAGCAAACAGGTTGGGGACTGCTGGGTTAAATGACCCCAGGGCTAATCTAGAATTCCTCTAAGAAAGTGTAAGAAAAGTCTGGAAAGGGTCAGATGACAGGATCAGTTACTTCCCAGAGCAGAGCGCAGCTCTCAGAAGAAGAAAATTAGACCTAGACATTCAACAATGCAAATTCACAATACCCAATATCCAATGAAAAAAACTGCTGGATGTCTAAGAAGCAGGGAAAAGTTAACCAAAAGGAAAAACGGATAATACAAAGAGATCCAGAAATGAACAAATATCAGGATCTGTAAAATATGCTTAAAAGTAAGGACTTGAAAAAAAAATGAACATAGTGAGGAAAGATACTAAAGAGATTTTAAAAAGATCCAGAGGGGACTTGTAGAGTGAGAGAGAACACGGCCCCGAGGGGACTGACAGCAGGGTGACAGGAGGGGACGGCAGTGGAGTGACGGGGAGGGGACGGGACAGCAGGGTGAAGGACAGGGGACGGGAGCGGAGTGACGCGAAGGGGACGGGACAGCAGGGTTACGCGGAGGGGACACGTGAACAAATGTAAATACAAATTTTACATAAATATTCACTTTTCCTTGTATTTTTTTTAGAGACAGAGTCTCACTATGCTGCCCTCGGTAGAGTGCCGTGGCATCACAGCTCACAGCAACCTCAAACTCCTGGGCTCAAGTGATTCTCTTGCCTCAGTTTCCCAAGTAGCTGGGACTGCAGATGCCCAACACAACACCTGGCTATTTTTTAGAATGGGGTCTTGCTCTTACTGAGGCTAGTCTTGAACTCATGGTTCAGGCAATCCACCCGCCTTAGCCTCCCAGAGTTCTGGGATTACAGGCATGAGCCACCAAATACTTTTAAAGGTTAACTGAATGCTTTAACTATAATATATATAATTATTATATAATTCCTATATTATATTGTATATAATAATTCATATATTTATGAATATATGAATATATTCATAAATATTATGATATATTATAATTATATATCATATATATGTCATATATTATATATATCATATAATTATATATAATGATCATTATATATAATTATAATTATAGTTATTAATATTATATATAAAATGATACTATATATCATTACATAATAATTATGTGATATATATAATTGTTTATTATATAATTATATCACATATTATGTATTATATAAACAGTAAACTCCACTCAACAATTTTGTTGTTTTTGTCATACATTTTTTTCTATATATCTTAAAACCCCATAGTGTAATATAATATAATATAATATAATATAATGTAATATAATTTAATGTAATTAATATAATAACACACTGTGGGGTTATGTAGGAAAAAATGTAGGCCAAAAACAGTAAAATGGTTGAGTGGAGTTTACTTTTGTTACAGTTCATAATAAAGTTTCATGTTATTTAAAAGAAGAACCTAGTAAGGTAAAGACATATATTGTGAATCATAGGGCAGCTAAGAAAAAAAAGAGGTATAACTAAAAAGCCAAAGTAATAATAAAATACGACACTATAAACAGTCAAACCAACAGAATGCAAGACAAAAGCAAAAACAAGATAGAAAACAAATGGCAAAATAGCAAACTAACTATATGAATAAATACATTTTGTATAGGATAGAAACACTTCAGTTGAAAGTCAGAGAATACATTGGATTCTTGCTTCTCCATTCTCGTGATGCTTTACTACCAAGAATTCCAGTATGAAGGCAGAGGATGATCTAATACAAGGTGGGGGTCAGAGGAATGAGGGAGCAGGGTGGGTAGAAGGATCCCTTGAGCCCAGGAGTTTGAGGTTGCTGAGACTTATTACAAGGTCACACCACTCTAGCCAGGGGGACAGAGTGAGCCTCTGTCTCCAAACAAGACAGAATAGAAAAAAGTTAAAAGATAAAAAAAGGTCATTTGCCCACGACCATGCCTGGTGATTTTTGTCCAGGCTTCATAGATTCCCACAATCCTTGCACAAAAATCCCTTTTTCTACACCCAAGCGAGCCCACTGCCCACTCTCAACACACAGGGTGTAGTTCCCTCAACTTCCTCAGCAGCTCAGAGGGTAACGCAGGCAACCCCACCCTGCCCGGTCAAGGCTCTAAGACACTCAACTTTCCTTTTAGTTATTTTTCTCTTATTAACATCTTCATTCAAAGCTATGTCATCTTTACAAACGCTATAGATTTTAAAACCAATGAAATTACCTGCCAGTTCTTCATGTTTTGATTCATTCCCATGTTCTCCTTCAGTGAGTTCTACATTGCCTTGATTACTGAAAAAAATATTAGCTTAATTTAGCATTTTATGTTAAGAATAAATTCTTACACAACCCTTTGTATATTTAAAAAATCCCTAAAATTATTTCCTCTCAAGTACTCTTATTCTGTCAAGTTAAGAATTTGGGCCTAGGCATGGTGACTTCTAGCATGAATCCAGGAGGCCAGAGCAGGGGGTTTCCTTGAGGCCAGAAATTCAAGACTAGCCTGGGCAACAGAAAGACCCTGTGTCTACTAAAAATTTAGAAAGTAGCGAGGTGTGGTGGCATGCACCTGTAGGCCCAGCCCCCCAGGAGGCTGAGGCAGGAGGATGGCTTAAGGTTGCAGTGAGCTGTAACGCACTGCCCTCCATCTGGGCAAACGGCAAGACCCTGTCTCAAAAAGAAAATTTAAAAAGCTAAAATTTGGGAGATATAAAGAAAATGTTGTGAAAAGAAAGCATCTTTAAAGCATGAGGAATCGTAGCTGCACACAAATAACACAAAGGGAAACACACATTTCCTAAACTCATGTAATTTAATACAGACGTGTGCGTTTACACATACACACACTATCTTAAGACCCAGATGGTCCTTCTCCACTTCACGTAATTTTATACAGACATGTGCTGATGAACCATCTGAGCCAGAAGGAAGCGGAGGAGGAGCCTTTCAACAGGGGACTCAGCAAGAGGATGGAGAAGTGAGCGTGTCTGGGTTGTATGGAGATACTAGTTCCTATTCTCTCTTCCAAACCAAGAAATCAGTTCATTTTTCTCATAGCCCTGCCTTTCATGACCTTGTAGGCCGGAGAAGCTCTGAAACTATACGAATGAGAGCAGCAAACACGTATGGCATACCCCCCTGCACAGTGACCGTCCTGTCTAGAGCAAAGCATCCACAGTGAAGAATACCACTAAGAGAAAGCTCAGAGATCCTGCAAAGGGGCATAACATTGTGGCCCCCCGACCTGTGCATGTGTAAACTGTGTTGTCACTGCTGAAGGGGTGATCACCACGGACCCTGAGTATCCTGCACATTCTTGCTGAGTTGCCAGGAATGCAAAGCCCTGACCATTTTCACCAAGCTACTTCCCAGGGGTCTGTTTGTGAGCAATCTTGAAAGATGAGGTACCTAGAGTAGCCTCGATCCCCCTTGCTGGAAAGAAAAGTCAGTGCCCATCTGTCCCTCAACCGGCTGCACCTGCAGGCGGCCACCAGGGGTCCTTTGCTTTGCCCCGGGGGTCTCCTGGGGCAGGGGGCCAAGCCAGCATGCCAGCACGCAGGGGCTGCTTTTACTCTGACAAAGCAGGTCTTTGGTTGTGACCTAGAAATCTCATGTTTATTGTCAACATCCATAAAACTGCAAGTCTGTTTAGCTTGTGAGCAGGATAAAACCCAGACCCTGCAGTTGACAACATTCGACGTCCTGCTCCATTGATGAGAAACTGCTCGTCAGACCAGCACAGTCTGTTGGTCACTGAGCCAGGAGGGCTGAGGTGACGGCTGCCACGCTTATGATTTAGTTCTGAGCTTCCCGCCTGACCACACCTGGTTGGTGAGAGCTGAGGGGGTTGAGTACCCTAGTCTGCTATGGGCTTTTGACAAGGGTGCACTGTTTCTGTCTGAAGAGGCATTTGTGAACAGCTGCACAGCTCGACAGTATTTTTAAATTCTCTTTGCTTAACAGTCTAGCATGTCAAAGACCAAGACACCATTCCTACAGACGTGTGCTTCTACACGGAAGAAAACACATTTTTTAATGAGGATTGCGAATTACCTCAGTAATTCTCGGTACCTCAATATTATCTTTTTCTGCCAAATATGACTTGTCTGCTCTGCGGTACTGCAATGTCAGCATTAAAGGAATCCAAAGCTCATCAGCATCATGACATTCGTAAGGACCACACATTGTTTAAATCAGAGGGAAAGGCATGAAAGGTTGTATTGCAGAAATAAACGAACAGCTAAGCAAAGAAAATTCTTTCAAGCAGCGGTAAGACCTGGAAATAATGCCACTGAAACAACTTACAAAATAGTTGAGGCATTCGGGGAAAAGGGGAGCCATTCAGGACACAGACACTGTGAAGAGAATGCATTGTCCAGCTGTAGGGTGCTGAGGCCCTGAGGATGCTTCTCAGTGCAAACTACTGCCTCTTCCAAGGAGAACATAACCAATCCCAGCACAAATTAGCCTTCAGCTCAACAAAGCAACTGCAAGTAATACTTCAAAAGGAAAATGTATACAGTAGACTCTCCATAGGTTAGCCTCCCAAGGGACTGGCCAACAAAGGGGACAAGGCCTCCTGCACTGACGTGTCCGTGGGATGCATATCCAGCCTCTGGAAATTAGTCAACTTGAGAGGTGGTCAGCTGTGGAGGTTGTGCTGTGTTAATGACTTTGGATGAATGAACTGATACCACTGACTCGATACAAGTTTCATTCTGCATTCAGCTCCTAACAGAAGATTTTATTGGCTATGAAGAGTTACTTGCTTTAGGCACATTTAGGAACAGAACATGGGGAATAGATATCTTCAGCAATTTCAGGATAAATGTCACGAGGTCGGACTGAATCTGGTAAATTTAGCCAGTGAGTACGTGTATACATGGCGCACCTTCCATGACAGGAACGCATGAAGGGTTTAATGCACAGATAGAAAGCTGTGAGCAGATACAAATGCTCTCTTCCCTTTCCATTATCTCTGCATCAGAAAAACGTCTGTGCTGAAGCTGCATCCAGGGACACTGCAGTAAGTTGTGAGTGCTGTTAACTGTATTCCTAGAAACCCAACACGGCACCATCGGCTTCACACGCTATTCCATGTGGATCCACCGTTCTGAAGGGCTTACCTGTTACAAGGACAGGTGTAGCCAGAATTTTATCTTTGTGAGAACAGATACATTTTATGAAGAACAGAATCACCAATGTGAATTATTGAAGATTTCTGTAGGAATGTAGCATTTCTCTGTATCTTGTCAAGTCAAAACAAACGGAATTCTGCAAAGTAAAACTAAGTCTATACATGACATGTGTAAAAATCCAAGCATTTCAAGAAAAGGCTGTCTTTTTTCAAAACTTCTTCAAAAGGAAATTTCAGATGAACACTTTCCCCAGGTAACAAAGGTCACTGATGAGCAAGACAATGCACGCAAATCACATGAAGAATGAGGCGCTGTCACAGCCCCAGTGACTGCAGAACCCAGTGAAAAGTGCTCTGACTCCGAGAACCACAACGTCACACTCACATTAGTACTTCAGCCTCACTGGGTTGATGCCACCAAGGCCCCTAAGGAACGACAGGTGGAAGTGACTGAGTTCACAGTTGGCATTTTAAAATCATTGTTTGATGCTAAGAAAGATACAAATGAAATACGGAAGAATGCAGAAGAGCACCCAGGCCTTCAGCAACACAGAAACAAGAACTCCTGGATCACACATTCTTGCTCTTCGGCCACTTACTACTGTGAGTCTGCATTCTCCTGCCCAGCCCAGTCAGGACACTGCGAGGGTCAGAACTGCCCGACACCACCTGGAGGGGCCCTGGACCTCCTGACCTCCAGGCTGCAACCAGATATCCAAACGCTTTCCAACAAAAAGCAGACAGACCAACTCATTAAAAGGCTAATTTAAAAATAGTTTTTATTTTTTGAAATTATTAAGTACACAATAGATTTTCACAAAATAATGTACATTTTCATGTCTTTACAAAATAATGTACATTTTTAAGTGTATCTAATTGAAATTTCTTGAATGTGGCCTTATTTGATTATAGCTGAATTAATGTGGCTTGCAACATGAGAAGGGCCCTGCCCCTGGCACACCGTGTGTAAGCTGGGAGCAGCTCAGCCAACCAGCAGGGTGAGCGAGGGTCCTGACGGTCTTCAGGACCACAACACAGAGAGGTACGATGCGGCCACACTTGTCTCTGCTCCTGGGTTCTCAACTCTCTTTCCCTTTCTGCTTCTTTTTTCCTGAGTTTATAATAGTAACTCAGACTCTTTTATTAACTTTATCTGTGGAAAGTCATTTAATAAATTACTTTCCTAGCAAGGACTTGCTGGCAACGTACTTCTAGTCTCCCTGGATCTGGAGCATGAAGTCTCAGACTCTGGAGGGGAATGAGCTCTACAATACAGATAAGCATATTCTAGTCAAACATAAGAAAAACCCTGACTCTAATAATGAACAGAGAATAGAATTATAAAAATAAGATTTAATTTTGCCTGTTACACCGTTTAGCTATTCACATCCAAGCCTACACTTATACCAACCTTCCAAAAACTAAGAAAACACAAAAAGCATTTAAGAGTTTATAGTGTATTTACTTTACCTATGCAAAGCTTTCAAATGTGCGGAGTCATCAGAATCCAATTCCTCATTTAACCTTGAGTAATCGATGGGCGGCGTCATGCCCGTCTCCAGCCTGGAGAAGAACCTCTCTTTCTCCTCCTGTTCTTCCAGTGTGTCCAGACCCAGCCCAAGGATGCTGTGACTGAGCTCAGAAACCACCAGTCCTAAAGGGAAAGCACAAATATGCGATTAGCAGATGGAAGTTTGATAAATTCACATTACATTTTTTTCACATTATATACATTTAAAAATTTTTAAAAAATACTTAATCTCTCATTCACCAAACACAGATTCATATTCATACTGAATATATAAGTTTAATCTTCTCTAGAGTTGTAATTCTAAGCCTCTAGGAAGACACTCAATCTGTCTCCATGTTTTACTAAAGGAGGCTCCAGAGAGTTACCACTTGATCTTTGTAAGTCTGAATGTAAGATCACAGTCAGGAACATCAGCTCCTAACTCACATTTCTTACCATTTGTTTCTAAGCTGTCGACACTTAAGATAGAGGTTCCACTGCTTTTAAGAAACTGAATATTTTCAGCAGACTCCTCTTCTGTGCCCACAACAGACTGGGAAATCTTCTTTGTTTTCAAAAAGCTTACATGTGTCCCAAGCTGTCCTAGGAACAGAATTTAATATAGGTGACTGTTTTTGTGCAGAGAATTGTTTTGACTAGTATGACAACACAATAATACTGTTACACTAATGTGCACAGCAGCTACAAAATAAATTTGCTTATTAAGTAAAAATCCACCCGACAAAGGAAAAATTAAGATTCTGTTTGATTGCAGTATATCTTATTAAACAGGATATTTTAAGCATTTGTATAACGAGACAAGGTTCTTACCCATTATTTTGAAGCACAAGCACTGAATACATTATACTGTGCACCTTAAAGGGTAGCTTTTGAGACTGGGGTAGAAAGTTCATTCAGAAAAAGAAAAACAGAGAACTTTTCAACCTAGGGAAAAATATCAACATTCAGGTATATGAAGGTTACAGAATGCCAAGCAGATTTCACCCACACAATACCAACTCATGGCATTTGATTATTAGCTCCCAAAGGTCATAGTAAGCAGGAAAAAAAATCACATATAATGGAAGGAGTGCCGGGTGTCACAGGCCAGGAGAAAGCGGCTGGACACACAAGGGAAAAAATAACCCGTAAAGGAAGGAGTGCCAAACGTGTGGCAGGAGACTCCCCAGTGGAACCTCACAGGCCAGGAGAGAGCAGCTGGACGTGCTCAAAGTGCCAAAGGAAAAAGTCTTACCCGAGAGGTCAGAGAGGGTGCAGGGCTGGGGTGGGTGGTGGCATGAGGTCACTGCTTTGACACGGAGTGAAATGAGAAACTATTAGAGGACGCAGACGGCTATGGTGTGTAAAGAGTCTTAGGAACTCAGAGGACCGGCTACTGCAAGGATTAGCTATGTGGTTAATGAAGTCACCAAGAATTAGGAGAAACGGAAACTGACAGTGAAACAGCAGTTGAGGAATGAGGAGTAGTAGCCTGGGTATCGGCAGACGAGTACGGAGCAGGAATCTGAGACGTGAAGCCACGGAAGCTAACGGAGGAGCGGCTGAGAGCAGTGCAATGCCCCTTCCCAGGTCCCAACAGGACGTGTGGGACAGAAAAGCACAACTGGAGGGGACGGAGGAAGGAGCAGTGTCCACAGAGGAGCATCACACACGAATCACAGCGCTGAGTGTTTTGCGGGCAACGTTCAGATGGTAACCGGGGTAGGGGAGCACACCACACCTAGGGAAACCAGGCACGGATCTCGTGAGCAAGTCACGCTTCTGCTAAGACGCGAGGGGAGAGCAGAAAGTGACCAGTGAGGCGGGCGCAGGGGACAGCTACAGCGGGTGCCGAGACCGGTAAGGCTGCACCTGAGAGCGGGGTCAGTCTGGGAGCACAGAGTTAGAACAGGAGGTCACAGTCCGGCTAAGCCCTCCCTCAGAGGCCAGTGTGGACTTCTGCTCTTTATTCCAAGAGCTATAGAAAACACCGTAAAAAGTATGCAGCATCAAAATTTCCTTAAACTTTTATATTTGTTGTAAAACATAAATACATGGAAAAGGTGAGTAATTATAATGTGTGAAATAAGCATTAACATTAGAAAAGGTATCACTTTTACCAGACTTATTAAGAGGTCATAAATTCTGATTTCAATTTCCTAATTAGTGACCTTCTGGAAAGGGTTCAGAATCTGTTTATTTTATGGCTCTGAGTAAATAACAATTTTACGGGTAAAATATCTTCCACACAACTGCAGAACATCCAGGCATGTATCTATAGAGACTTCAGATGAAAAGGTGTGTGCCGAGGCTGGGTTCTGTAGCGGCAGCTTGTCCAGGGTCTCACCCTGACTCTGAAGCTGGACTCAGGGATGAGACTCATATCAACCAAACTCATAGGCGACTGACATAACAGAAACCAAGACCCAGTCAGTTATTCCTAACGAGGAGCACAGCCAGCAAGAAAGAGAACCAAACAGTTCACACTCTAAGCAGAACATTTTATCCTACGGCAATAAAAAAAAAGGCAACTATAATGTAGAAGTTGCTTGACAAAGCGTTTAGCACTGGGTTGTATTTAGAATGTTGAGGCATTCCTCCTCTTCTCCAGAGGGCTGTTCAATTCTTCCTCAGAAGCTTCTACACTCTTGACAGCAGAAAACTGTATCCTAGTACTTAACTGTTCAGAACATAATATGAACTCAATAATCATTTGTGATTGGACCAGGACCAGATCACACCCTGGGGCACAGAAGCCCTCCTGTGCTAAATAGACATTGTTAAAGTTTGCTTCTTGACTATCCTTCTTTGCTTATTTTAATAATCAAATATATTTTCGATGGATATATTCTTTAAAAAAATCGAGTGGTAGTGCCTGTGGCTCAAGGAGTAGGGCACTGGCTCCATATACCGAGGGTGGCAGGTTCAAATCCAGCCCCTGGCCAAAAAAAATCATTGATACCTTTAGTCACCTTCCATGGAAGTCTTTATGGTATGGGAGCTATTTTTCCTCTGTAGTGTAAGTTTGTCTATTTCTGTTCCGATTCATTATCTTCTAGGAAAAAAGGCTTTAATGTTATTTAATTGTTGACAAGTATTTGTCAACAATTCCAATGGTACATCATTATCCTCGTTAAGAATCAAAAGAGGAAAAGATCTCAGAACAGAACTCTTCCATGTTAACGCTAGCATTGCTGCATGTTGGGAATTTATGAAAAAATACACTGAATTTTTCAGTAAGTCATTTACTTAATATACCATATTAAGCAGAACAGAGAGGTGATTGTCAAATCTACTCCAACATTCATTTATTAAACACACTCATTGGGTGCCAGGTTCGAACCCGCCCCACCAAGAGTGGTGGGTTCCAACCCGGCCCCGGCCAAACTGCAACGAAAAAATAGCTGGGCGTTGTGGCGGGCACCTGTAGTCCCAGCTACTCAGGACGCTGAGGCAAGAGAATCGCCTGAGTCCAGGAGTTGGAGGTGGCTGTGAGCTGTGACACCATGGCACTCTACCAAGGGTGACAAAGTGAGACTCTTGTTTCTAAAAATAAAATAAAATAAATAAAATAAACACACTCATTATCTAGTGTTGAGGGTCAGGGGATACAAGAAAAAGACCGTGGCTTCCTAATTTCCTAAAGTTCCCAACTTCAGGAGGAGCCCTAAGATTACGACCATTAAAACAATGACTAGCGCTAGACGGTGCTGTGACGTCAAAACAAAGGAGAGATGAACTGCGACCCAGAACCAGCAGAGCTAGTGAAGGACTAAGACAAGCAGTGATGCGACCACCACTGGGCAAGGAACAGGAGGGAAAGGCGTCCCCAGGGCAAGAAGCAGGCGCTGACGCAGAGGCCTGGCAACCACGTCTGCAGGAGATAAAGTAGGATGGCCGGGCACAGGAAGCCACTCAGTTTATGCAGAGCTTACAAACTGCACAAACCTCAAACCTCAGAAACTCAAACATCAGTATTATCTTCTTTACGTATTTATAGTGCACCAACAAAATCCATATTTAAAAGTCTTGACTGACCCCTTGTGGTCAAATGATTTGGAAGTGAAACTCAGCAATACTTACCACCATCTTCAAAATCCTCTTCAGTTACCCACCACGGCATGGCATCTTTCTTCATTTCCTTTTTAGTTTGTCTAGGTGTTTTGTTTGAGTTTTCAAAAGAATCATCTGAAAGCTGAATCAGATACAGGTTACTGAATTTTAAAATACATTGTTAATTTAAGAAACCCTGAGTTATCAGTATAAATGTTTCTATTCTCTCCCAGTTCAACGGTCATGAAGACAATCTGCTCAGTAACATACAAACTCCTAGCTCAACACATGTGTGGCCACATTAACTCACAAATCAAGCATACATCTCTGAGTATCAGTTTTATAATTAAACAAGTAACCAGAAGAACAGCAACAAAGAAATCGAACTTCATCAATAAATATGTTCAGGAAGGAGGAAGAACAACCCTCTGCTCCGAAAACTCACTGAGGAGACCACAGCATCCTCTGGAAGGAGAGTCCAGACAAGGGAGAACCGAGTTTGGGGTGGAAAGGGCGATGGAGTTGGACAAAGAAACCAGCCTTTTGTTACAGTGACTAATCAACTTTTATGTGCCATTTTCTGCTCTTCCAATGCAAATTCTACAACAATCCTAAATCACCTACTTTTACCCAAATACCATCCTCCCTCTTAGCCACTAACGTGATCTTCCTTTTCACTGAGAAAATGAAGACCTTGAGTCACACTTGCCTTCCTTCCCTCACCTCTCACTAGACTCACCTGTGAAGGCCCTGCCCCCTCTGCTCTGAGCAGACCCTACAGAAAGGTCATCCCTCCAGCCCGCGGCCAGGCTCCTCCTCCCTGTCTGTCCCATGTCCAGGCCCCTCCTCCCCGTCTGTCCCATGTCCAGGCCCCTCCTCCCCATCTGTCCCATGTCCTCACTCTCTTTCTGAGTCCACACCTGCCTAGCACTGCACCTGCAGGGCCCCGCACAGCACCTGGGACCACTGGGGAATGAAGGAATGCACTCTCGGCTCTATTTTGGAATGAGACAAAAGTAGAACAAAATGAAAAACTTCCTTTCCACTCTACTTTGCATTTATATACCAACTTCTGCGTTCACTGCTCAAACCCTTAAAATCTGCTTCCCATCCCAAACAGTGCTCCTCCAGGCACCCTCAGCTTCCTGAACGCTACAGATAAAGTGCCACTATCAGTCATCCTCCCTGATCACACCACAGAGTGGGGTTTAAACTCAGGTCTGTGTCTCCAGCTGCCCACTTTCCACCATGCCGTGTAGTCCCCCACCTAGAGTACTGTTATCTGGGTGACCTTACAAACTTCCAACAGGACAACATACACACATTTCCACTTGCCAAACAAAAAATCTCTACTTAAATGACTTGTAAGAGTGTCAATTTTAAAATGTTCATAAAGAATTCACTGTCTTCATGATAACTAGGTAGGAAGAAGGGAAGGAGTTTCTGAATTAGTTGCCTCACTTTCCACTTAGCCTCTGAATTTTACTTCACCTTGAAATGTTCCATTTCTCTCTCCTCCCACACTTTTTCAGTTTCTCTGTAACAGCCATAGTACCACTGACCTTGCAGGGTGATGACAAAGAGCAGAAAGGAAATGCAGAACACCCACCCTACGCCCAACACACAGCAGGTGTTCTCACCTTCAACAGCCTTCCACAGTGCTGCCCAGATCACCTTCATTAAAACACAACACAACAAAAGAGCTATTGCTCAGGTCGTCACAGTGCCGGGAAGGATATGGAGAAACTGGAACCCTAATAAACTCACACACTGCTGGTGGGGACGTAAAATGTCAGAGACCCTTTAGAAGACAGATAGTCTGGTACTTCTTTAAAGGGTAAATATAAAGTTACCATATGACCCAGCAATTTCGCTCCTATGCATATATAAAACAGAAATGAAAACATACACCTACACAAAAACTCCTAAGAGATTTTCATAGCAGCATCATTCATAATTGCCAAAAAGTTACAAGAACTCAAATGTCCATCACCTGAGAAGCAGAGAAGCAAAACATGGCCTATTATGATTCAATGTGATTCAGCTATAGAAAGTAATGAAGTATTAATATATGCTACACAGAGATGAACCTCAAAAGCATACTAAGTCAAAGAAGCCACACCCAAAAGGCCACACTGCAGGAAGTGTGGGGACCGAAGACTCCATTCTTGGCAAGGGAAAGCACCCCCAGAAAGAGGAAAATTAAAAAGCTGAGTGAGTCAGAACAAAGAAAACTCAGCTAGTTTACATTTAAGCTAGTCATTACTAGCAAGTTTCCTGCCTTTTCCAAAATTCTAACCTGTTGGGGACACAGCTTACAAACACTCCTGCTGGGTCTGTGAGCACTCTGAAGAAAAATGGTCATAGAAGACACTATGGCCAAGACCTAGAAGGACACATTAACTGGGTTGTTTCCTGCCTAGTAAACAGGCAAAGCAGGTACCCATTGTGGAGATTTGCATTTCCTTGGGGCAGAGATCAAGAGAGGAGCTTGAGCCCTGAGATAGGAGCTGAAGAGCTTAGATCCCTTATCGCAGAGGAAAATCCTCTGTGATGGTGATGGGAGGAAAATTCCTCCCTCCCACTGATTCCTCAGAGATGAATGCCAGTGGCGTTTTACTCTATAGGGAACTAGCAGAGTTTAACACCTCCCTAGAAATCTGTGAGATCTCAAGCAGAAGGCTCTCCCCGTACAAGGCTCCGATTTCAGATTTCTCAAGGCTACCCTTAAGGTTAATAACAACAAGAACTGATATGCTCACTCAGAGAAACTGCTGGCGTCTTTGTTCCTTCCTTCATCTTACCCTGCGGGCAAACAGACTTCAATAAAAGCAGAGTGGAGCAAACACTTGGTGCCACTGCTGGAATCCCACAAACGGACAACGGACCGAGTTCCCACCTTTAATTCTATGCTGTGTCTCATTGCCATCGTTTCTAACTTTGTATTTCTTTGCCAGTTCCACAGGTCTTGGCGGACCCTGCCCCTAGGGCAGGACCCCAACACCACATAATATATAATTCTGACTCTATGAAGTATTCATAACAGGAAATCTTCAGAGATGGAAAGTACATCGCTGGTTGCCAAAGGCTGGGGAAGGGAGGAAGAGGAGCTGGAGGTAACTGCTAACCAATTTGGAGGATCTTTCTGGGTGACTGTGGTGATGGCTACAGAACTCTGAAACCATGCAGAGAGCACAACTCTACACTGTATACCTCAAATGAGTGAATTATATGGTGTGTGGATTATATCTTAATAAAACTATGTATTAAAAAGTTGGTACCACACCTCCCCTCAAAACAAAGACATGTAAACTATGTCTTTGAACAAACTGTTTGAAGAATAATTCATCTAAATGACCAAAGAAGTTACTATGACTTGAAAATTATGATTTTCATTGTTGAGAATGTAACACTGCCTCACTCAAATCTGTATTATGAGTTGAGGGTGGAAATGAGAGGGAAGAAGGGAGATACTGAGGAATGTGGAGGGGCAGGTAGGGGAGGGGAGTGCTGGAGAGTGCAGGTGTTGGGGGGTGATGAGGGGCATAAAGCAAGTGTTCCAAAGGCCTGTACTGCTGACTGTCTATTAGAAGGAGCAGACTTCCTATAAATTTCATTTTCACAATGCACCTGAATTTGAGATAAAAAAATTAACCTTTCAAGAGGGAAGTGACGCCCATTCTGAGTTCCTATTACATCCTGGCAGTTGGTAGATTTTTTTTTTTTTAATCCTTAAAACAATCGTACAAAGTAGGCATTATTTTTCCAATTATATACTGAAACTGAGTTTTTCTCTCACTACGGCAAACTCCCTCTATGAATAAGCATTACTAACAGTTACAATGTGATTCTCTTGAATGGTCCATAAAGGCCCTCTACTTATACAAATACAGTCATGCGTCACCTAGCCATGGGGATATGTCTGAGAAATGCCTCATTATGTGACTTCATTGTTATGAGAACACCACAGAGTCCGTGTGTGTACATGTGGATGTACAGCCTCCTCCTACACACCTAGGGAGCAGGGTGTAGCCTGTGGTCCTCGGGTCAAACGTGTGCAGCATGTTACCAGACTGAACACTGCAGGCAACCAACACAGGGGCAAGTATCTGTGTGCCTAAACATAGGAGAGGGAGCACGCCCGTACAGGGGAGTACACCTGTATAAAGAGCATGCCTGTACAGGGAGCATGCCAGTGTGGGGAGCACACCTGTATAGGGAGCACGCCTGTATAGAGAGCACACCTGTATAGGGAGCACGTCCGTGTAGGGAGCACACCTGTATGGGGAGCACACCTGTATAGGGAGCACGCCTGAATAGAGAGCACGCCTGTATAGGGAGCACGTCTGTGTAGGGAGCACACCTGTATGGGGAGCATGCCTGTATGGGGAGCACACCTGTGTAGAGAGCACGCCCGTGTGGGGAGCACGCCCCTATAGGGAGCACCTGTACAGGGAGTACACCCGAGTGGGGAGCACGCCTGTATGGGGAGCACACCTGTATGGAGAGCATGCCTGTATGGGAAGCACACCTGTGTAGGGTACACACCTGTGTAGAGAGCACGCCTGTATAGGGAGCATGCCAGTGTGGGGAGCACGCCTCTATAGAGAGCACACCTGTATAGGGAGCACACCCATATGGGGAGCACACCTGTATGGGGAGCACACCTGTGTAGAGAGCACGCCTGTATGGGGAGAACACCTGTGTAGGTAACACGCCTGTGTGGGGAGCACCTGTACAGGGAGCACACCTGTGTAGGGAACATGCCTATGGGGGGAGCACCTGTACAGGAAGCACACCCAAGTGTGGAGCACACCTTTGTAGGGAACACACCTGTGTAGAGAGCACACCTGTGTGGGGAGCACACCCGAGTGGGGAGCATGCCTGTATGGGGAGCACACCTGTATGGAGAGCATGCCTGTATGGGGAGCACACCTGTGTAGAGAGCACGTTTGTGTGGGGAGCACACCTGTGTAGGGAACACACCTGTGTGGGGAGCATGCCTGTATAGGGAGCACCTGTACAGGGAGCACACCCGAGTGTGGAGCACACCTGTGTAGAGAGCACGCCCGTGTGGGGAGCAAGCCCCTATAGGGAGCACCTGTACAGGGAGCACACCCGAGTGGGGAGCACACCTGTGTAGAGAGCACGCCTGTGTGGGGAGCACGCCCCTATAGGGAGCACCTGTATAGGGAGCACACCCGAGTGGGGAGCATGCCTGTATGGGGAGCACACTTGTGTAGAGAGCACGTTTGTGTGGGGAGCATGCCTGTGTGGGGAGCACGCCCATATAGGGAGCACCTGTACAGGGAGCATGCCTATATAGGGCAGCCCTGACACAGTCTTATGGGACCACTGTTGTGCGGTGTGTTCCATCATTGATGAAAATGTTTTGTGAAGCATGATGACTATACATTTATCATTCAATGAATATTATTAAACATCTTTTAGGAAATGCAGATACAGCAGTGAACATACAGCCGTCGTGACACAGACCACACACCCTTACAATGGGAAGCAGAAAACAGACTCACACAACAAAGTAATGAATATGCTTGCACCACACGTGGACTTAAATACATGGCACACTGAGAAGTGACTTGGTGGTTACTTTTTACTGGACAAAGACATGTCCCTACCCACTCTCTGAGGTCATGATATTTAAGGTAAGATCTTCACCAGGTAGGTGAAGAATAAGGGAACAGCATCACTGGCAGAGGGAACAGCTGGTGCAAAGTCCCTGAGGTAAAATGAGCTTGAAATGTCTGGGTAGGAAAAAGGCCACTGTAGGATAAACAAAATGGATGAGGGGGAAGAGTGATATAAAGTCAGTGAGGTCCACGTGAGCAAAATCATCAAGGGTTTAATGCACCACGGTAAGGAGTCTGGGTTTTATTCTACATGTGATAAGACACCAGGTGAATTTTACACTGGGAGGAGGAGAAGCAGACTCACGTAACACCCTGTGAGATACTGGGACACCTGAAGCAGACCCACGTAACACATTACCATGCGTGAGAGACACTACACACCAGCTGGGTGGGACGTGCGGTAGCGTGAAGGTACACATGAAGGTGTACTAGCAGATGGTAAAGAATAGGAAAAAGGTTAGGGGAGGTGACAGGTGTATTCTGGTGCCTACATTGACAGTGTGAGAGGCTGGACTTTACCTCTGAGGTGAAAGAAGTAAAGGATAAGTTTTTATTGGACAAATTTACAACATGTAGTAGCTTTTAAAAATACAAACTTACCTCCTTCATAAACTGTTCAAACTCTTCATCCATCTCTTCTTTGGAATAGTGAGCCATCATCAATAATTTTGACTTCCCGAAGTAAACATCCTAAAGCATTTACCACACTGGAAACACTACATGACAAGAGATAAACATCTTTTGAAGAAACCCATCAAATCATGAAAACAACCAGACTTAAACTTCAGACAGTTCTGTTATGATGTAGTATTATACACAGCCACAATTATTGACCAGTAAGGTCATCAAGAGATTCCTAATTCATTAAGTAAACAGACTTGGAAAAGAGTCTTTGACCGTCGGCCTTGTTTTCACTGTCCAGAATTATATTTCCATTGGTTGACCTCCAATCATTAAAGGGTGGTCTCTACATTTCCAACTCCTGCATTTCGTGTGTCTGTGTATTATTTAATAACTTCTCTCACACATACCAGGTCGTCCCTGGGAATCTTCACAATTACCAATTAGCGAATGCTAATTTCTTTCTTGTAGAACAAAGAGTGCTGCCTTATCATGCAGTTATTTTTCCAATCCCTGTTGACAGTTTTGTAAAACAGACTGCAGAAACAGGAATGCTTCCAAACAGACAAAGAGAATGCATTCAGACTCAGAACACTTAAAGACGTTAATGAAGTACACTAATCAGCACAAATTGTTTCGAGGCGACGGACAGCCGACAAAGCCCGCGCCCCGGTCCAGAGCGGCGGATCCTCGCCCACCCGGCCCGCCCGTCCTGGCACCTGCGCCGGCTCCTGGACCTTCAGCGCTGGGGCGGCTCGGCCAGGGCTGGCGCCCGGGGCCGCACCTGCCGGCCCTCACTAGCACCAGCGGTCGGTCCCTGTCCCCAACAGAGGCGGCCCCGCCGAAAGGCCCCAGCCCGGCGGCTCCGCCTGGAGGGTGACACGGACGCGAAAACGCTCGGACAGCGGAGCTGCGGCCCAGCCCCGCCGCGGGGGCCGAGCGGGGCCCGAGCGGGGCCCGAGCGGGGGCGCCCAGCCAGGTCTCACCTGTCTCCGCGTCCGAATTCCGCGCCTTCCCGGACGGCCTGCGGAGCCTGCCGGTTGCCAGGGCAACAGGCACAGCCTGCGGAGTCACGTGACCCGGGTTGTCGCTGGGCGCGCAGGCGCCGGCGGGCTTCCGCTGCCTTTGCCAGGCCGGAGGGAACACGCGCGGCCTGGGACGCTGGAGTTGGGGAGGGGCGCCGCGCGGTCGTGCCAGCCCGCCCGGTCGCCTAAGCCCTGTATCCTCCCCGAAGCATTGATGGCGTGAAGACTCCTGGATTTCCTTCCCGAGCGAGGCAATCTGGTCGTGGTGAGAGACGGACCTGCCAGGAAGAACCGTGCCGGGGACGAGGGTCCCGCGGCGCCGCCTAGCGGGCGGGAGGCTGAAGGTGGGCGGGAGCTGGTGGGGAGGGTGGGGCCAGACGTCATCACCGCGCGCCCGGCCCGCCTCGGGGTCAGGGGCCGCCGCCAGCATCACTCTGACGCTGAGCGGACTCTTGAAATCTTAGAGACGGGGTCTCGCTGTGTTGCTCAGCCTGGTCTTGAACTTCTGGTCCCAAGTGATCCTTCTGCCTCTGCATGCCCCAGTGCTGGGATTACAGGTGTGAGCCACCGCGCGGGCCCGTGACCCTAAGATGCGCCGCCACCCCCACTTCCCAGTCGATAGTGGCGTTTTACGTCCTTGATTTTATCTTCCTTCCTTCCTTACCTCACTTCTTTCTCTCCCCTCCCTCTTTTCTTTCTCTTTTATTTTCTCCTTTCGCGCAGCATAAGCAGGCCTTGCAGAGATCGCATCCAGGATCGTGAAAGTAAAATCGACAGCAGTTGAGAGCTTTGTTGCTGGTGGGCATAGCTCGGAACCTGATTTCCAGCCTGGACTTTTCTTTTGATGGGTGTTTATTGGCATCCAAATGTGTAGAGGCCAGGAGCTGTGCCCCACAATACGATGTAAATAATAGATATTGCTGTAGTACTTAGTGTGCCGGGAACCAAGAAGGTTTGGGAGCCTCTCCACCTGAGGCACGATTTGTGGTCTAAAGTCAAATTTGTGCTCAGTATACAGTAAATGCTACAAATGCATAGTCACCGACTTAGACTGGGCATTTAGTACTAGAAATGTTAACTTCTCTTGTAAATTCGGCCCTTGTGCTACCTACAGGCTATTCTCTGACTCTGCAGCCCTGCTTAAGAGTCTGGAATGAGCAGCTATTCACATCTTGCCGGACACTTTCCTGATTTTATCCCTGGCAGTCCCGAGTGGTAGGCTCATGCTAACTGGAATAGTTGTTCACTCTCACCCTGCCTCTTTCTTCCGTTATTGTCCCTTCCCCTAACATCACACATCCACTGTGAATCCATTAACTATTTAAAAATAAATAGAATGGCCCAGGCCTCAGTCCCGGTTCAGCATGCCTAGGAGGCGAGGGGGTTGGAATGTTCACCCACATAGACAGAAAACTAGTTTGGGGACATCTGAGTAAAATTCTTCAGCTTACTGGAGACAGGATAGCAGCAGAGTTACAAGAGGATTAAAAATGACCCTTGAGCTAGACAATCTAGCCTGAAGGCTGTAATGTAACTGTTCCTCTCCCATTCCCTGAGGGAACTTTGACAACTACTTAGTTCTGCATAGAATTGTTCTGATTTAGACCTTTTTAAAATTTCCCTAATCAAAAGACCACCTGCATGATTGCATCATGAGACTGTTAACTCTTTTCTTCTTCATTCTGTAAACACGCCCTAAAATCTTAAGTAAAAACCTCCGAAGAATTCTGAGTCAGGGCCTCACCTTGAATTTTTCTAGGTATCATGTATTATTTTTATGCCAAAAGTTCAAAAATTTCAATCTGCAGCATAAATGGGTTAAGAACTCAGACTTACTATGTTAAAATATGCCAACAGAGTAGACATTTGAAGTTGTATTATTATTTTCTAACTTAGATGTTTTGGAAATAAGAATAGCACTCTTATGGCCAGGCACATTATTTTCTAACTTAGATGTTTTGGAAATAAGAATAGCACTCTTATAGCCAGGCACAGTGATTCACGCCTGTAATCCCAGCACTCTGGAAGCTGAGGTGGGTGGATTGCTTGAGCTCAGGAGTTGAAGACCAGCCTGAGCAAGAGTGAGACCCCATCTCTACTAAAAATAGAAGAATTAGCTGGGCATTGTGGCAGGTGCCTATAGTCCTAGCTACTCAACTACTCAGGAGGCTGAGGCAGGAGAATCACTTGAGCCCAGAAGTTTGAGGTTGCTGTGAGTTGGGCTGAGGCCATGGCACTCTAGCCCAGGTGACAGGGTGAGACTCTGTCTCATGAAAGAAGAAAAATAAATATTGAAAATAGCACTCTTTTGATGTCTTAAGAGACTGATAAGGTGAAATAAGTGTATCTTCTAGATAAAAACAAGTTTTATTTCCATCACAATCTGTAACCTTAAGCACATCTGGGCCATACACAGTCTTTTTCTAACCTGTGCTATTTTATTAGTTCAAACTCTGATGCCTGATACTCTTCTTGTGTGCTCCATCGGACTGTCTGGTACGTCACATTCAGATCTCTGTGGCCTCATCTTGGTTGGCCTGTTGTACCTGGCTTTGACCAGCTGCACACAGGTTTAAGTCAAGGCCATCGTGCCTTGAGCCCACATGTGAACCTCTTGCCTTCTGCTCCCTAGGGCTTCTCTGATCCTTGAGGGAGCCCATTCAGGACCCAATACTTGCACCTGGAAGTGTTAGGGACTTCATCTCAGTGGGGCCACCCTTGGCCAAAGGAGGGAGAAGCTGACCAGTAAACGCTCCTACCTTTTGACTCTGGGTGGACCCACATTTCATCACACTTCTCACAGTGCCCTGTGTAGTTCTTCATAGCAACAACTCAATGACAAATTCTGGTGGTGCCTTTCCCTCCTTTACACCAGTGTCCTTTTTTTTTTTTTTAAATTCACAGTGTTATTTATTTTATTTTTTATTTTTTAATTGTTTTTTATTAAGTCATAACTTTGTACATTGATGCATTTATGGGGTTCAGGGTTCAGACGTGTCCTTACTCGTTATGTCTCCCACCTGCTGACCCATTCCCAAATACCTCACTCTCATCCAGGTCTGTGCTCATGTTCTCCTTTCAGGGGAGTGCTGGGAAAGACAAATAGGATTATCCCTAGAAAGCAGAGCATTAGGGTGAGATTTGGGAACTGAACAATGCCCTAGGGAAATGGCGACGGAAGCCCCCTCTGCTGGTGGAGAATGTGGTGGTGCTAACCAGTGGCATGTTCCTAAGATCATCACCTGAGGGGGGGGCCGGGCAGAAGCACAGGTGCAATGTGAAAGGTTCATTCACACGCTTTGCTACACTCGAATGGCGCGGTGGCACTGGTGACTGCTAGTATTATAGAGTGGCTGGATTGTATTTGGTGATTTGGATGCCTTCACATAAAGAAAATGAATGGCTCCATTCAGTCAATACACAGCAGGAAGTCAGAAGCCTCCGCCAGTATGTGAGGGAATCATTTCCAGCAGCTGTAGTTGCAGCCAAGTCCGGTGAGAATCAGGCCAGGTTCAAACACTGAGATGACCCAGCTGCAAAGGAGGCTGAGCCTCACCTCTCCAGGCACAGCCAGTCAGAACCCTGGGAGGAAACATGGACCCCTGAACTTATAATATGGGCATTTGGATGGATGAGTCTGGGAATCTTCCAACTCTCAGATTTTCCTAAGCCCTCCATACTGGTAGAACAGTCCCACTCTTCTCACTAAGGACAGAATCCTCCTTTCTCCTAGAGACTTTGAAAAAACCTGGAAGCCCTTATAGGAGGAAGGAGACTCACAAGCTGACACTTGTCTTCCTCAAGATCTTCCCTGTCACCATTCGTTGCCTTTATGCCAATTACGTGGCTCAGTTCTGAACACCTGGGCAGGGAAATATAATTCTTTCTCCAGGAGGAAATGGCTTGCAGGAATTGCAGGTCCTAGATCATATGTACTGAAAGAAACCAGGGAACACACCTAGGAGTGGAAATCTTGAGTGTTGGCTGGCAGGGGTAATACATTAAGGTCGTACAGGAATGAATTTGTTAAGAGGGGAGCCCTCACTCAGGACTCAGTGTCCCAGGGAGGACACTGCACCTGGTCTTCATGTTCTGCTGAGATGTTTCCTTGAGGCCTTCATGTGATAATGGCCACTAGGAAAATGAGATAGAGGTGCTAAAATTGCTGTAGCCCAGGATAAAGGATGGCGTGAGAAGGCTCCTGGAGATGGGAGTGCCAGAGTGGATAGTTGTGATATCTAGAACCTGTCGCCTTACTTTGTTCTCCGAGAGGATCCAGAAGTCATTCCCTTTAGTACAGGCGGAAAGGAACTCGCTGATGAGATGGAGGTTAGCATCTTTGAAAAGCATGGCGATGTTGGGCCTCCGCAGATTGGGACCCCTGGACCATGAGGTTCTTGCATGACAGAGGTGGTGTGGTCTCATCAGAGGAACATGGTCATTATCACTGATACCAGCACAGAGGTTACAGCACCAGCCACATACACTGAGGCTGGCGTGTTCGAACCCATCCCAGGCCAGCTAAACAACAATGACAACTCTAACAAAAAAAAAAGCCCAGCATTGTGGTGGACACCTCTAGTCCCAGCTACTTGGGAGGCTGAGGCAAGAGAATCGCTTAAGCCCACGAGTTTGAGGTTACTGTGAGCTGTGACGCCATGGCACTCTCCCGAGGGCAACTCTGTCTCAGAAAAAAAAAATCATACACTGATAACAGAAGTCTATGGTGGCATCCAGGCTGCCTTCACCCACAGGAATCTGTGGCAGTGACCAAAAAATCATGGTGTTTTGTGAAATGAGGCAGGTGGACTCTCTGTATGTGTGTACAACAAAAAGACCTGGTGAGCAAAATACTAATATCAGCTATCACAATGGAAAATCCAGGTCCTTCATCCAGTTTCTAAATGTACATACACCCAGATCTCATTGGTCAAAAGAAAGGGTGAGTATCCTTAAAGAAGGACCCTGCGTTTTCACACAAATAATTATGGACAGTCTCCCTGTCTTTCCACAGAGGGCCCTCTGACCATTTGTCAGGGTAACATTTCACTGAGAAAAGAAATATAGCAAAGCAAACCTTGGGGAAAGGCCTGGGTCACTTTCCCTTCTTCCCTGTTTTCACTTCCCTGTTCACTGCTCCTGCTCGGGGGTCACATTCCCAGATAACTGACCGCGGAGAATCCTTTTGGGAAGAAGGTCAGGCCTAGATAGTAATCATACTAACCAAGTTGAAGTAATAAATCCAGATAATTCAGGTTTTAATAGGCAATTATGCTTTTTTACAGAATTTAGGTAGAGTGATGGTCTTGTGAATTAAAATAATTGTTTCCGCTTATCTAAACTTCATTCAGTTTACATTTGAGAGCACTGGCAGTCATGGTAGTGAGCTGCTGGATCACTAAGACACTTGTTCTGTCCAAAATGCATCCGATTTGGAGATTTACGGCCTGTGGAAATTGTCCAACGTGATTTCTACATTGTTGAATAATTGAGTCTGTTACATTCCCAAGGTAAATAAATATAAAAAGAAGGGGAAAGGTCATCAATACCCAGGTACGTGGTGTCTACAGCGTTACTTCTGTTGGTGTTTGTGATGTCAGTTTACACTTCCACCATCAGAGGTCATGAAAGGACAACAGACAGCAAAAGACTTGAGCTTCGTTGAAAATGAAATTCAAGTTTCAAATCTGAACTGCTGGCTTTAAAAGAAAAGTCACAATCTACCCTTATATAAATGAAGAAAAATAATTTTTAAGAACAAAATTATCCAGTGTGTTCTAAGAACATCACTTTATTCTTTGATTTAAGTGGTCTCAAATTTTAAGAATACCATTTAAAATCAAAGTTGTGTTGACTACTTGTCTTGGAAATACAAATAAAATATTTATTTCATTTGGGTCTGTGGGGTTTGTAATCAACAAAAGTATTCCACTTATTAACAAAAGGAAGGAAATAAAAGAAATTAAAACAAGTGTCTTGCAATGTATTTCTTAGAGAACACAGCATATACTTCATAAAACATAGTAAAATGTGTTGATTCAAATTATCAATTATCTTCCTGAAGATAATACATTTGAAATACTGATTTTTGATATGTATTTTGGCTCAGTCATAAGTTGCATGTATTGATTTAACACTTCTCTTGCTCTAGTCTAAATTTTGAGACATGCGAAAACCTGGTAAATTAAAATAACATGTATTTGAGTTATAACGCAAAGCCGTAGGTTGTCACTGCCCTTTTTTGTATAGTTATTTTAAAACCTCCCTATAAATGATTGTTAATAATTTCACATTAGCATGGTTTGTTTTCAGAAATACTGTGGCCCATAAACTAAGTGTGTCACAAAGACAAACGCTGGGTGATTCCACTTAGGGCGCCAGCACAGCCCGATTGGGGGGGGGCGGGGCGGAAGGGGCAGGGGGTGGGGGACAGCGCGGGGACTTCTCCGCGTGGGTTTGGGTTTCGCAGCAGGAAGGTTTGGGGATGGGTGGCCAGCCGCGTCCGTGCAGTTGACGTGACTGTAAGCTTAAAAACGACTCAGCTGGTAGTGCTGTTACCCTCCGTGTGTTTTACCACAATTGAAGAGAAACGGGGGTAACAAAGTGCCGTGACCCGAGAGTCCACAGCAGATGCCGCGTCCTCTCCGCCAAGTCGGGGCGCAGTCCCGGCCCTGTCACAGCTGTGCCACCAGCTGGACTCTGCCCAGCCCGTGCAGCCCCGCTGTGGGGCGGGGGCTCGGGGGCTGGATCCGAGAAATTGTATTTAACTTATACAAAAAGTTTGAATTAAAAAGCGACGCAGTGCAGCCCTGACCCGGTTGGTTTGATGCACATGTAGGCGGTGCTGTGGCCAGGGTGGGTCAGGACACGGTGGGTTGGGGTGCAGGTGGTCAGGGTGCAGTGGGTCGGGACACGGTGGGTCAGGGTGCAGTGGGTCGGGACACGGTGGGTCGGGGTGCAGTGGGTCAGGACACCGTGGGTCGGGGTGCAGTGGGTCCGGACACGGTGGGTCAGGGTGCGGTGGGTCGGGGTGCAGGGGGTCGGGACGCAGTGGGTCCGGACACGGTGGGTCAGGGTGCAGTGTGTCAGGACTCGGTGGGTCTGGACGACGTGGGTCAGGACGCAGGGCGTGGGGTGCGAGGGGGTCAGGATGTGGTGGATCGGGGTGCAGGGGTTGGGACACGGTGGGTCAGCGCCGTGGCAGTTGACGGGCCCCGCGTGGCCATGCTCCCCGGACTCCGGCGCGGCCGCGGCTCTCTGGGAAGCTCGCGCTGCAGCCGGTGGTGAGCGATCCGACCGACACCTGTTCTTCCGGCACCTCCTCCGGCAGAGCTGGGAAAAGACATTTCCATTTGGGTCTTGGCGTTACAGAAGCGCCTGTCACAGCTACCACAAAGCCTTAAAAATCATAGAAGCACCACTTGGGACTAGGTTCATAGTTCATTTTTACGATTTATTTGTTTGATCAGAAACCTAGTCTTCGGAAATGCCCACGCAATTGTCCCTCTCCCCACTCTGCCCCCCTTTCTAAGGCGGTTCCGTTTCGGGGTTTACTCTCTTGTCTTCTAGCAGCTCTCAAGTTTGGCGGACTCGGTCCAGCTACAGGGCGGCCTCTCCTGTCCAGCATCGTTGTCTTTCCCTGCGGTGACCTTAGGGTGTGGTGTGGGGGAAGGGGAGGCCCAGGACATCTTCTTCACCAGAAACTCTGTTAGTTTGTGCTCTTTTCTTGATAATAAAAATGATTCTAAAGTAATTCTTTGTGTATTTTAAAAATTAGTTTTGTCTTTTGTTACTCATGTTTACTCAATGCATTAGTATGTTTAGGGTCCATCAACTTTGACCTGAAAACACGGCATTTAGAACAAAAATAGTTTTGCTACCTGTGTAAAAAACTGAGTCCTGTGAGTTGAGAAATATGTGTTATCAATCATAACCAGAATAATAAAAATTGACATTTGATAAGAAATGGGAGAAAATTCTGACTTTTCATTAAGTCTGTCTTTGAAGAACTTCTTAGTCCAGAAAGTCAAAGCACACCTACATTTTTTAGTCACCATATAAATTTCATTGATGGAAAACAAGGTTGCCTTGAAAGAAAAAGAAAATATAAAGGGACCTTTTCTGCAATTCTACCAAACCTTTCACCAATGCTTCCAACAAGTTCCAAAATGAGTTTTGGCTCCATCCCCCTTCTTATTCGCCCTCTGCAGAAGTTTTTAATGAGCAAATTGCTTCTAACAGTGACAGCCCACAGAAGGAAACTCTCTACCACCTGCATATTCCACGTCTAGAACAGAGAACATCAGGAGATGCGTTAGCTCTGCAGCGCCACTCCTCATACCTCATCAAAGGAGCCACTCACTTTCAGAAAACTGGCCCGGTGCGGCTCACGCCTGGAATCTTGGCACTCTGGAAGGCTAAGGCAGGTGGATAGCTTGAGCCTGAGCAAAAGAGACCCTGTCTCTGCTAAAAATAGAAAACTAGCCAGCGTTGTGGCCAGCGCCTATAGTCCCAGCTACTCAGGAGGTTGAGGAGGACCTTTTGAGCCAGATTCTGAGGCTGCTGTGAGCTATGACAGGACAGCACTCTACTCAGGGCACAGAGTGAGACTCTGCCTCAAGAAAACACCCAAAACTTTCAGAAAACCATAGGAGCAAAAAAGCAACCTGACACAGGCTTTTTTCATGCTCACGTGCAGGTCTTTGTTGGCCTTCTGAGACTTCCAAGTTGGACATGACTTTTCTTTGGTTATGTCTCCAGGAGAAAAGTTATTTTGTTTACTTTTTAAAACTAAGATTTATTTATTTATTCATTTAATATGTGCTATTTCTCTTTCTCCTTTTCCCTAACCTTTCTCTTCTCTCTTTGAGAGCGGATGTTGAGTTCCTAATTTTTGCATCGTGCTAATGTGCGCTTGTTGGGGCGATTGGCTCCATTATTGCCTCTTGGTCCACTTTTGTTTTCTAATAGTTTAAGTCATAGCATAAAACTTTTGCAAGTGTAAGTACATCTTGAATTGATGCCACATGTATGGGGGTGCTTTCCTTTCTCCCCCCACCCAGGATGACCTGCTAATCCCCCCATGTGCAATATTAGGAAGAAAGACCAGTCTTTGGTCTGAGATGGGTGAGTGCCTTATTTCTAGGCAAAGCTAATTACAATTTTGGGATAAAGGCGGTGACCTGTTGTTACTCTGCTGCCAGCAATGCAGTGATGGATGTGGAAGGTCGTACAATGCGAGAGACGGACCGAGAAACCTCGCCAGCTCGGCATTTGCTCAGTGTTTACTCACAGCTTCTCTTGCCTCCTAGATAGATTGTGGTCTGCTAAATGGATAAATAAGTTGATTTTTAAAATCTGGATAAATATTGCATCAGTGGGAAAATTATTTCATTGTATGCTTTAACTCTGATGGGCTTAGAACAAATACAAAATCTTGACTAATTGCCTATGCTCTAGAATAATTCCCTCTGCGTCAACAGATGGAGTGAGCGCTTGCTGTGATGACCCCTGGGAGAAGGAACCTGTCCTGAGTCTCTGGGAAGTCTGGAGTAGCCTGCTATTTTTGCCACATTTTCTCGTAAGTTAATGTAACTTTTTTATTGTTGGGGATTCATTGAGGGTACACAGAACCAAGTTATAGTGATTGCCTTTGTTAGACAAGGACCCTCTTATAATGACCCTGCCCCCTAAGGGTGCACCACACCCCTTGCCCCCCACTCCTGCCCTCATGTAACTTTGAAAGTAACTTTCTTCAGCAATTTCATTTCCTTTTTCTTATTGCGGTAAACACATTTAGGCTGCTCACCCACTCTGAAAGCAGCTTTGCAGCACAGGCTAAAGATGCAGGGTTTGTGCGGCTTTCTTTTTTCCCCCAAGGATGAGAGCTATTAATGCTTCTTTTCTTAAGAAAGAGACTACAACCCACAAGCTTCTGACGTCCATATTTTGAGGTTGTTTCTGAATCTTCATACTCTTTTAAAGGAGGTACTTTAAAATTTGATTAAGTTTTAGCTGAAATTGAGCTTTTTATTTAAAAATGTGTAATTAGGCTACTGCAAGAAATGAAGAAGAAATAAAGTCACATATTAACGTTACTATTATAACTTCAGCCTGGGGTTTTAAAACATCCTTTTTTGTGTAAATCTAAGAAGAGACCATAGGCTGGTTTATGGTGAAGACCCCTCATGGGGGGGTCCCCAACTATGGTTTAACTGGGAAGGCAGTCCTTATTTTATAAAGCTTGGAAATGTCACCATCATGAATATACTTCATTTGAACCAAAACATCTAGGGGGTTTATCTTGATACCAGCAACACGGCAGACAAGCAACCAGAGACGTCTACCATCATGAAGGATTAAGTTGGGAGGCCTGAGAACTCCCAGCCTCCCGAGGTGGAGCCCTGGGCCTGAAGAATCACACAGGCGGGAGGGAGGCAGGGCTGGCGGGGCTCACAGGGGATGAAATAAAAACCAACTGGGAACGGGCCACAGAGAGCGGGCACATTTGATCATAGAGGGAACTATGCGCTTTTGGCTCAGATCAGCAGCCTTCTAAGGTCTGGATAACACAACCAGAATATACTGTTAATCTGAGTTTGTTCTGTATTTTCAGTTCTGGCAACTTTTCAAGAATAAAAAGCTCTTCTTTTCTTTTTTTAATTATTATTATTTTTTAAAGTTCCGAAGTCTTTACAGAGTGAAATCTTAGGATATGATAGAATTCTAAACATCAAATTTAGAATTGTAATTCAAACCTTATCAAATATTTATAAATAATTTCATAGAAAAAATGCACAGCACATACATCAAAATTATCTGGGTTGAGGAGCCACATTAGATTTTTAAAAAATTCTCTTTTATTATATTTCTAACTATGTTTACTGAAATGTAGTCTTTTTTGAAGTTTGTCAAAAAAGGAAAGTGCGAAAATAATATACCAAACACTAAAGCACACACCACCCTTGCTTACAGTTTGGTATTTTTGCTTGAAATAAATTAATTGGAGATAAAATTAAAGTCTTTTAATTCTGCTTTAAAATCTAACTAGAAAAAAGCAGTGAAGCCTTTCGTGTTCTGAGAAGTTCTATAGTTGCATATCATGTTTTGCCTGTTCCACAGATAGTTCCTAATGGGAGAGGTTTTAATTTAAAAATCTAGAATTTGAAATGGTCGGTAAACGTATGAAGATATTTATAGTTTAGATGAAATAAAGTAAGTTATTTTATGTTTGTAATAAAGCTTTCACGTGGTGTAAGGCCCCAAAGCAATAACACTCTATTAATACAATAGGCATCAGGGTAACAGTGGGGAGATGCCAGCTGACACTTGTCAGGATACTGCCTCCTTCCATCAGTACTTCTCCACCTAGGGCACAGTGAATCAAAATATTTCTTTGTTTGGCTGGAAAACTCATGTATCATGTGATTTTTGGTGTGCTGGACCAAATGTGGGGGTCCAGAGGGAAGGGAATACAATTTAGAGACAGAAGTAGGGAAGGCGGTTAGATGAACCCGTAATGTACGTAAGCAAATGCAGCACTTACCAGTTTAATAAGAATGCTACTTACTCTGTACTGACAGAATATAACAGAACTCAAGCAAGATTATACATGCAATTTAAAGTTTCTCAAAAACCCAGCTTAAACATTTCTCTCAAAATAACTTCCTGAGGACTATTGGAGTAACAGTGTGTCCCCAGGCACGTTGACGTTCGCTGTGACTTGTGCAGTGAAATAATAAATGTGTGTTGACTCCTACAACAATTGAACAACTGCATTTCTCCCAAATTCATGCACGATTATTTCTTGCACAATTTTTGCATTTCAACGATTTTATCACTCCTTTTTCCAAAGTTAGCTATTTTAGTTTAATTTCCTTTCAGCAAGTTTGGTTCATGTTAGTAGAATATTTACCATGCCCATTATCTCCCGAATGTCTAAAGAATAATAGTTGTCTGTGTCTCCAGGATGCATCCAGCTGACATCTGACAATTGTGTTTGTGGAAGAGTCATATTGCTTTAAAAAGTTCACCCCTAAAACCAATGATCATTGCTTACAGGTGCTCTTAGTTGCCTCTCAGTATTAACAATATTAATTAGGTGTCATCCTGTACTATTGATCAAAACATTCAATACTTTGTAGGCAATTTATTTTCTTTAAAAATTTAATAACTATAGTATTGCTAAACATGATCACATCTTTACATTGTTACAATGACATATTGTGCAATATTATTTTAAAGAACTTTATCTCATTTGCTGTCTGTGAAATCTAGATGGAGACTCACTAAGCTCTTTACTGTTTTCAGAGCACCAAGAGGATAATATTAATTTTAGTGTGTATGAATATTATCCAGCAGGATTTGGAATTGCTTTAACCTTCATCTGTGAAACTTTTTACAAGATTGCTTTGATCCCAGCTCACAGCTAGTTCAGGCAATAAACAACTGCTCAGAGCTTTGGTGGAGATGTAACTCAGCAGCGCCAGAGGTCACAGGAATTCAGGACGGAGAATGGAGTTAGGAGGTGTTGATTTTGAGGCTGATAGCCAAAGTTCACCCCAGGAGTGGTATCCAGCTCTCAATTGTCTTCTAAAGTTCTGGAATTATCAGTTCCTGGCACTGGATTGGAGGAAGATGGTGTCATTGGTGCTGACCGTAGAGGCCAGTGTGTTCCAGGAGTTGCCTGTAGGCTCCAACATAGTCTTCCAAGGAGAGCTACAGAAATTATTGGACACACTTTATTGAGAACACATTTTGTCCCAGACACCATGCGTGGCTCTGAAGGCGTGGACACAGAAGACACAGTCCTTGTTGAGAGGAGCTCAGTGTTGGGATGGAAATGGACTTGAGATGACCACCACACACTGTGAGCACCACCGCAGCAAAGAGCTGTGGCCACAGAAGAGGTGTCAGCTGTGCCGAAGTACCGCCAGTGCTTCACGGAGGACGCAGGACTAGAGCAGGAGGAGACAGCACTTTCCTTACTAGAAACTAGGGAAAGATCTTTTCCAATGTTGAGGACGTGGTTAAAGAGGCGGAAGGAACACGTCTTCCTTGGACAGCAGTGTGTGGCCTGGGAAGCTGAAGCACAGATTGCCTTGCTGTTGATTTTTGTCTAGAACATGATTCCATTTTTAAGAGCTGGACTCTCTACAAAGTGGACAGCTCTGCCTCTTGTCTCCACGACCCCACCATCTTCTCCTTTCTGGGCAGTGAGGAGATATCTAATTTTGGCTCTGCCAATCTGATGGGTCGAGGGAAGCAGAAACCCACGCTGAATACAGAATTCTTCTGGGGGGTCACTGCGTCACTGTGTCACTGGTATGGTGATTCTAGGGGCAGCGTCTTGCCCTGGGTCCAGGGAGAGCAGCGTTTTCCTGTGGCAGTAATGGTGGTCTTAACTGGCTTTGTGAAGTTAACTGTAGTCTGCTTTTGGCTGTGCTCTTTCTGCCTAGACTTACTTTTTTATGTCTTTTCTGAGGTTTGCTTTCCAGCTTTCCTTGAGCTGCTCAGAATGTCCTATCCTAAATTCCTACCCTGCTCTCTCAGCCACACTTCTTCAATTGGCCAGTCTGTTCATGTTTCAGTTGGAAAGGTTAGGGTAGAGGGTGAAGGATGTTAAGGTTGTGCTGGGCATTTTTTTTCATACTGAAGGGTTTAAATAGATGGATGATTTGACCATATTTGTATTTAAAAAGTAATTATGTTGTCTGTGTCAGTCTTGTATGGAGAAGAGAAACGGCAACACGGATCCAGGCAGGAGACGGTGACTGTGGTTTGGTAGGAGATAATGAGGGTCTCTAAAAGGTAGAGAGAGAGAAAGGATTTGGGAGCCTATCCAGAAGCAAAGTGTAGTGGTCTGGGTGGCCTGCGAGGTGGGACAGAGGGCGCAGCTAAGTATGTGACTTCGAGGTTTCTAGCTTAGATGAATGGATGGGGTTGGGGCCATTGACAAAGTTAGCTAAAGAGGTTTTTGAGACATTATATCGTGAATTTTAAGGTACACTGGAGATGGCCAGTAGACAGGTGTATATGCAGAGCTGAATTTGAGCGGAGAAGTGAGGTATGGAAACCTTTAGACGGTCGGCCCTTTCTGTGGTCAGAGTTGAGGAAGCAGCCTTGAGAGTGGGATACATAACTGGCTGAGCAGATCCTCCTGGCCGCCGGCACAACTGTCAAAACTACTCGCAAACTCCTTTGCCCGTTGCTTGTTATTCTGTGTTGTATGACTTGTGAAAGGGTATTCAAGCTCCACTTTAATTGGAAAAAGAGAGGTGCCATGGTTAGTTCTGTAATTCACACCTTTTGGGCAGTGGAATATTTTTTCAAATGACATATTGCATGGATCTTCATGTATAAAACATTTGAAGATAGAGGGGTCTAGTTGAAATAGTCACTGAACTTCAGAGTCCCCTGCTGAGACTTCCCTCCATCCCCACAGAGCCTCCTGAGGCAAAAAGGTGTAATAAATGGCCTGTCTATCCATCCACCCACCCACCTAGCAGACCCACAAAACCTCCCTGCAAAGTGTCCCCAGGTCCCTTACCAAGGTGTCCTTGGGACTGCTTGTCCCTTTTTTGCTGCCCTGACTTTGGTTCGTCTCTGGGGGCTGCTTGCAAGTCCACATGGAGCCTCAACACATAAACAGCAAAGGCGCTGGCCGTGTGCTCAGAGCTCCCCAACCTGGGACACCATGACAGTGCTGGGCGCCAAGGCAGGTGAGCATACGAGCCTTCTCCCCATGCTCTGATATACTTTCATCAAGACACAGTTAAACATTTCCATCAGCCTATAGCCTTTACCCTTTAAGTAAGTCCAGTTTACAGATCAGATGGGACAGAATCCCATCCCGTCCCCTCCCACTATTCTTCCCTTTATTGTCTCTCACTCTCGTGTAAAACGAGGGAAGTAAATGGCATCAAACAGATCTGTTTATGAGAGAGAGAGAGTGTAGGGGGAGTGCAAGGGATACAAACCCTCAGGCCAGCCCAAAATGCCCTGCCACTCTGGAAACACAGCTCAAAAACCACTGGACTATTGTGGAGAGGATAATATCTTTGTTACCAGAACAAGGGCAAAATCTCATGTTAATTATAGCTAAGTGGCTTGGGTTTTAAGTTGCTGTACCTCATCAAACATTACTGTCATTATCAGTAAAAAGTGATTAACAATAACACTTACCTCTTAGCATTGTTAAGATACACGGTCATATTGCTAATGAACTTGGCACAAGTAGGTGTTGGCAAATAATTGAGAAAACGGGCCTGGTCTGTCTTCCGAGATACCTCCCGGGGTCCACTCAGCACCTGATTTCTGCAGGGAACGTCTACGCTTTCCTCTTTGTTTTTTCATTCAAAGCTACTCCTCTGCGTGTGTCCACATGTGACACAGAAGGACCGCGTGATGTGCACAGGAGAGATGGGGAACTTGTGAAATCATCTAGTGCAGCGGTTCTCAGCCTGTGGGGTGTGACCCCTTTTTAACAACGGAAATAAATACCTTGCGACATTAGGAAGGTTGAGAAGCACTGCGTCTGAGGAACTCCCCTCTCTAAGATGGAAATGAGGCACCAGACATTGTGTGCCCAAGGTCCCCTCTCCAGCTGAACGGAACCGTGTAATATATGTTCAAAATATTCCCCACTATCAATCTGTGAGTAAGCGTGGACTTAGGGGAACATTTTGCAAAAGCATTTGTGCCTTTCATCCCCAAATACCGAGCATGGCTGGAACAGACTTGTGTGCTTTAAAAGCATTTTACAGCAACACAAGCTTTTGGAATGAAAATATGCGCTAGGGACTTTGAACAAGCAGGTTTTCGAAACCTCGTGGTTATCTGTGGCTGCGTGTTCCATGAGCTTGTCTCTTCATCCCGCTTAAATCAGACACAGAACGTTCCTCACAGAGATTCCCTGTTTCACACTAATCTGTTCATCCTTTCTTTTCTTAAACAAAATGTGGCCTGGAGTAGCTATTTAGTAACAGGGTTTCAGTTTCACAGATAACAGCTTCACTTTTCTATTTCATTGTTTACAAACTTTTAGATTGGAAAAATATTTTACCTTGAGAGGTAAAGTAACATTTTATCAGAGTTAATGTAAAGTTTTGTATGATTCCCCTTTTCCTCACTTACATTATCACCGGAAATGAAGCCATCTCTACTCAGGCTGTTCATGCATTCATTTCCTTTTTTTTTCTTTTTTTCTTTATAATTCTTTTTTTTTTAAACAAATATTTCATGAGCACCTGTTATATGCCAGTGATTGACGGGCTGTGGAGAAGCACTGAGAACAGAGATTGTCCTTCCCCTAATGGAGCTTACAAATGGTCAGAACTAGGAAAAATGCAAAAACCACACAGAGAGCACAGAATCTCTGCCTGTGACTTTGTGACCCGGTGGGACACACTGGGTCCCCTGGGACAGCACCGTTCCTGTGGCTGGTGCTGACCGTTCAGCTACGGCTCTCCACTTTCCACTTCCACAGTCAGGTTTATTATTCTGACTTTTGATTATCACTGAGCTCAGATGCTGTGTCAGAAGCAGTTTGTCTTGCAAGCGCCATGATTGAAGTCAGCCATTTCTATTTTATATTTAAGATGACTTATTTATCATTAAAATTTCCATGTGGTGTGTAAAAGCTTTCCAACAACAATGCCACTTTTTAGCGCTATCCTGGAGAGTCTTTCATCTTTTTATTGCTTGGTTTTATAAGACAGGATTGTCACTGTGAACACAACAAAGAAAGCAGTTCGAACAAAGTTCTTAATTTACCACAGTTTGTTTGCTTTTAATTCCAGTATGAAACTGTTAACCTTAACAAAAAGACAACTCGGGATATGGCTAAATATTTATTTTCATTATCTCTAGTTTCACATATTTTTAAGTTCAGAACTGAAATCCTATACGTCCTCTGACGCCCTAGCAGCAAACTTAGTGGTACAAACTCCTTGTTTGAACTTTTCCCCCTGACTTAGTCTCTTAATTTTTTATGACTTTAAAAAATAAAACATGAAAGGGCAAAATCTCTCTCGTGTGACGTATGTTCTCTCACCCATGCTTCACGGTCATAATCCATCTTTAGAAAACACGGAGGTAGACACTTCTGCCAGCAAAACCTCGAGACAAGCAGACACCCCGTCTTGATTAGCAAATCCCTCGTAGTTAGTCTTTGGCCACATACTATTTAAGTTTGGGGGATGAGAGTCTACGTCAAATGGTAAAAAAATTTTAGCATGAGACTAAAATGTAGAAAGTGGTCATAAGGATACAAATGAGGCTGGTGGCTGTTCAGACAGAAGATGCTCTATGGGTGCTACTAATACTTAAAACTTACTATTTACAAAATTATTAGGTACACACAGGTGAAAGCCAACAGGACTCAGGGCAGTTTCATTTTTTATGCTCACTGTGGAGGAATAGGTGCAAATACAGATCATTTTTATAGACTAATACGAAAAAGGTAGATACATGAACTGGAGGCTGACGCCACGTTTCAGGTCGGGCATCTTTTTCACAGAGGAACAGATGCTCTCGCTCTTTGGGTTAAGCCTGGTCCTCTCTCCTTACAATGCTGGCAGATAGAGCAGCTTTGCCTTTCAGATTTTCACCCAGTTATTTTTAGTTCTTCTGAAGCCTGGGAAATAAGAAATATAACCCCCTGGACAATCCACGTGGGCTGACCATCGAGGGGCCTCTGAATCTGATTAGACAGAACAGCAAAGAGGCTGTGTGGGGCAGAGGCAGGAAGAGCAAGGTGGGTGGCAGTCTCTGCCTCAAAGAATTCAAAAGTGGGTGGAAAAATAACATAAGCAATAGACAACTTTCCCACATCTCAGGTCACTCTCTAAATACAGCTAGAAAAATTTTCCCCACGCTAAACTTTTTAAAAAATTTTTGAAGTATAATAAACAGTATGTGAATGTATGTTTATCCTGAGCACCACACTGAGGGAGGTGCACGCTCCAGAAACATCTCTGCTCTGGATTAACCAGTTCATCCCTCCTGAGCTTAGAAGGTAAATGAGAACACAATTAGTTACAGAAATGGACATGGGTTTTAAATGCCCCTACATGATGCAGAAGTGATTTCCTGCAGCCTTCCCCCTTCGTGACTAAAATGCAAGAGAATCATTGGGGGTGGTGTGGAAGTTACCTCCTAGGGAGAGACGTCCCTCTCCCCCACTGGTTTCCTGGGTCCATTCGCCAGGTTTTAGCCTGGTGATTGCTGAGCAGGGTCTAACGGGGACGGCATGGTGAGGGCTGATGCGCTGACAGTTGTCATCATTGGTTTGTGACACATCTGAGTAAGTGACATCCTATGTCCTTGACGCTGCCACGTTGTAAAAGAAAAGAAATCAAGGGGACTGGGCACTGGAACACGTGGGCTTCAGTGTGTGTGTATGGGGGGCGCTGAGATACCAACAGTCCAGTTTCACTGTTTGAAGTGGGGGACTTACATTTCACCCTCGTTTGATAACTTGAAAAATCACCCCAAACTCTTCTTCATTCCTTCCCAATATTGCCAATGTCCATGGTCAAAATTGCAGAGAAACTTCTGGGGGTCCCATTGTGAGTAGTCATGTGTCCTGGGGTGTCCTGGGCGAAGTGAAGTCTGCGCGGTCAAAGGTTCTTTTCCTCTTTGGGTCTCTGGGCTCCTCTCTCACTCACCACCCCCAGGTTCTGCTTTAACACCTCCTGGACAGTGGCAGGTGCTGCAGGGGGCCTGGGAGGGCTGGGGGGTCCTGGGGAGGGTTGGAGGGACTTGGGAGGGCTGGGGGGCTCTGAGGAGGTTTGGGGGGGGGGCTGGGAGAGTTAGCAACCTGGGAAGTCATGTTGGCCTTCACCTGTGTGTGTACCTAATAGTTTTGTAAAAATATTAGTAGCACCTGTAGAGCATGTTCTGTCTGAACGCCCACCAGCCTCATTTGTATCCTTATGACCACTTTCTACATTTTAGTCTCATGCTACGTTTTTTTACCATTTGATGTAGACTCTCATCCCCCAAACTTGAATAGTATGGGGATACTGAATAGTCATGACCGAAGACTAACTAGGAGGGATTTGCTAATCAAGATGGCGTGTCTACTTGTCTCGAGGTTTTGGGGTACCTGGGGAGGACCTGGGGAGGGCTGGGGGGTACCTGGGAGAGTTAGCGGGCAGGACCTGCATTTGCTCGGGGCTGGGGGTTGGTGGTCAGGGGCGTGGGAGGAGAGCTTGGCCAATGTCCCCGCACCTGCTCCCCCTCCAGATCCTGCCTGTCACGCGTGCAGTCCCGGTTCTGTGGCGTGAATGCTGGGCTGGGGCTTGCAGAATCCAGCGGACAACCATCCGTCCTGTGTCTTCCACCCTGAGCTTCGCTGACAGCCACGGGCAGCGGTGGGGACGCTCCCGGCCAGTCCATGGCAGCAGCGAGGGCCAGGTCTAGACCAGCCTGGCGGCAGCTCTGCATCCTCCCCGCGGTCCCCGCGATGCCCCGCGGGGCAGGGACAGCCACTCGCCTCTCACTCAGTTTAGGGCCCTCGGAGTCGGACGCGGAACGTGGCCCCGGCGCTGGGCAGCCACCTCCGCCTTTCTGCTGTCTGGGTCGGAGCTGCTTTTAGACAAAGCATTGGGAAAGTTCTGGGATTAAAATATCAGACAGGCTTTATATCAGATTCTCACTTGTACCCGAAGAAAACCCTTTGACAGGGCGTGTCTGTTTCCTGAACTATGTGACTGGCTGCCGACTCGCGCTGGCATCAGGCCGGCTCCCCCACCGCCCCAAGGAAGGCTCTGCTGTGGTCCCGGACTTGGTCTCAGCCACCTGCCTCTGTGGGCTGTCTGAGCTGAGAGGTCTACTTCAAAATACACTTTCCAATAGGCGTCCTGGAATTCCTGAACTAATACTAAACATGACATGAACTTTGTCATTAAAACTTGGCACAAAAGTGTTAATGTCGATTATGTAATTATCTGTCAGCCTAAAGAGTAATAAAAAAGTCACAACTTTGTAGTCATTGGCGTCCTCATCTACAAAATAAAATATAGCATGCTGAATTGTCCAGTTTACAAAGCGTTTTCACACGTGTCATCATTTTCATTTTCTAAGAAGTCTGGGCTGGATGCTGTTGTAAACTCCCCCAGCCCTCAGCTCCGTTAGTCTTTGGCTGCCCAAAGACTTTTGTTGGTCAACAGGCCCAGGAAGGTGGTTCCATCAAGGAGGGCAACAGGGGGCCCTGACCCAGGACACAGAGGGACAAATGCTCTTCATAAAGTCCTTGTGTCTCTGCATAGCACTTTTATATCGCCATCTGGTGCTCAGGCTTTTTTGTTTAAAGGGTCACAGACTCATCATCTGAGGATTCTGAAGTGAAGGAGACAGTCTGTCAGTGCCCCGGGAGCCCCTTAGCTGAGCCTCTGATGTTAGACAGCCACCCACATAGTGCCAGCCGCCACTGTGGCCCTGCGTGAGCGCAGAGCGCACGACGCCTGTCCTTCCATAGTTCCCTCTTTTGACTTCTTTTTCACTGATCACCTCTTAATTGAATTAATGTAATAAACACCAACGCAGACACGTCTCTTACTGAGCCCTCTCTCAAGTGTGTCTTGAAAATAATACCCAGATTAAGTCTAACAACCAGGCTGTTCCCTTTGCTGTGGCAAGCTTTTTGAAAGTGGTCATTTCCTTCATGTGATAAGAAGCTGAAACATTTTCAAAGAAGTAAGAGTTTCATTGTGTATTTGTCAGGTCAATAGAATCTTGACCTATATTTTCATTGCAAGAATTTCTTTCATGGTTTCCTGTTCTGACCTGGAAAATCATTTAGGCAGGACTGTGGAACGGCCCGTTTTTAGAGGTGGTATAAGGAATGGGGAGCGTGGCTTATCCACCAAGGAAAGACTTTTGCAGTATAACAACATTAATCTTAACTCCAGTAGGGTGCAAACACTTTTAAAAAGTTCCCTTGAAAATTCCAAGGGATGCACTGAGGTCTTTCAGAGTTCAAGACTGTTCTTTAAGTATCGTGTGCGTTACTGATCCCATGTTCTGTGGAGTTATGTACCAAAGCAGAGACGCCACAGCTGACGAATCTTTGGATTTGGATCACACGTGTGGGGTTGTGTTGTAGACGGACCTTTCTGGGATAGCAACACTCCGTCAGAAACACGGTGGCACACCTGTACTCCAAATGGCAGAATAAGGCAAAACATGTGACATCAAAATGCCGAGAATCATATTAAAAAGAAAGGAAAAAAACCTTAAGCTGTAGAAAGGATAAAGACAAGGGTATGGCACTCATATACATGATGAAGAGAGAGCCTTACGTATGTTGTTTGTGAGGCGATCTGTCTGCTGCTCAGCCACGCTTGTTCCGTTCCGCCTGACACTGACTTGAGAGCCACACGCACCGCATGTGAATTGCTCAGAAGGATGGTACCCTAAAAAGTAAATTTCACAATGAGAAGTGACTACTGCTTATATTTCTAAAGGCTCTCAAACATCACAAGAAGGGTAACAAATGGCTTTTCTTGGAATTTTCAGGAGTTGCTGATGGTGTAGAATATATTTTGCCCTTTTAAGGAACGATGTTACAAGTTAATGTTTAATATCAAAAGGGAAAATTTATATCTTTTTTTGTATACAATTTCCACAAATCACCTTTCCAATCTAATGTATTCTTACCCATATCTTTCAGAGGAAAGCGTTAATAGTGTCCATCTGGTTAAACTTTCACATGGTTTATTTTTCATGGATATAATTTAAAACAATTGTAACAGATTTTTCTATAGTTTGCACTGTCATCTCTGAATACTTCATTGGTTATAAGAAATCATTTTCGCATGTAAAAGAGTATAAGTAGGCAGTTGTAAAATAAAACTTCTAGTCAATAAAAGCTTATTCCTTTATATCAAAAGAGTGAGTTTTAGTAGTCACTGAGTTTGCATTTTCTTCACTGAAACTTTATATTATAGACCCTTTTCTTACGGTTAACTGCGCAGATTCATATTGTTTTTCTTCATTATGTAGATAATAAGAGTGTATTGTGCATTGTATTATTCCTAGATGATAATTTTTAAGACACTTTTATACTGAGATTGCCGTGGATTTTGTTTACTGTAGATGCCGTCTCCCGAGGCCCCACGCGCCTCACCCCTGAGACATCTGCCCGTCAGCTCCAAGCCTGCTGTCTTCCGTCTGAAACACAGGAGTGAAATCGACTCCAGGTTTGAAAACCCAGCTTCCTAGTTACTATGTGCACATTAAGTGGTTTCGTGCAGAAGACCAACTTTTGGCATTAAACACTTATTTTTTTCCTGAATGGAAATATCACAAGAGAAATGATTGTTAAAAACACTAACACTTTTTATGTTGGGCACTCAGGAAGGACACTTGTGGCATCTAATTTGATGCCACCTCGGTCTTTGTTGACACACATGTGTCTGGCAATTGAGAAGCTGGGAAAAATCGAGTGGATTAAAGGAAATAAATTAAGAGCTCAGTTATATGAATCTTGAGGGTTCGTAGCACCTGGAATCACTTTCATGGTAGTGTGTGCAGTTGAGTTTTCTCTTCTTTAAAGTATCCTAGCTGCAGGAGGAAAATTGCTGTTTTTGAGTAAAATACTATGCAATTCTTTTATTTGGTGACTTGCAAACCTGGCTTTCCTTTGCTTGTTGAGATTTTAGGGCAGTACCAGGATATTTTTGGCGGAGGTTGCCAGTTTCTCGTTACAAATCTTTGACCCCACATTGATGTTCTCCCCTTGTGCAATTTCTTTACCTTCCACTGAATCCTTTTAATTCAGCTTCATCTTCCAAGAAAACTGGAGGAATTAACACAGACTGAGTTTGGTAGAGACGATCTGGACATGGTGTGAGAAATTTTAACGCATTTTTAAAAAGATAGTCTTAAGGACAGTAAACATTCTTAATCTGCCTGTAGGACAATGGAAATAAACAGTACAGTTTTCCTTTCATACTGTGTTCAGGGAGAATGTAAAAGGGTAATAGCATTGTCATTTTGAGCTCGTACATTAGCAAGGCATTCTGCTAAATATTTTATGTGCATTATCCAATAATATAAACATTTATTCTGCTTTAATATGTGTCAAACTCTGGCTGAAGCCCTTTAGATGTATTAACCTCCTATATTCTCACAAGGAACCTGTTAGGTCTTTTGTTGTTTCCTTTTTACAGGCGAGCAGCCTGAATGTTGAACTCAGCTGCTACAGTAGTCACTGTCCCGCTGTATTCTCTTAACTCAATATTTGCAGTATCTTGCGTGAGAGGTGTGATTATCCCCTTTGGTATCTGAGAATACTAGAGGCCCAGAGATTCCATAACCTGCCCAGAGTCTAGCAGCTGGAAAGTGGTGGAGCCTGAGTGATGCCAAGGCCCGTGCTCCCACCGTCACAGCAGGTGTGCTTTCTCTAGAAGGCCAAGGCAGCACCTTCAGAGAGCTGTATGACAAATGCGGAGCTGGGGAGGCCCTGGCACCAAACCATGGGGCCTGCTCAAGGCGTGGCCTGTACACATGGTTCGAATTGGCCTCCCTACCCACGCCACAAGGTCAGTGCTCAGGCAGGATTGAGAACCTCGCGGGGGCTTGCTTCCCAGCGTGGACATGCGCCTTCAGACGGCTCTTTGTGGAAATCCCGCTGGGGCTTCCACATAGCACACATATTTGTAATGCCTTCTCCTGCCTCCGGCCATAGGGTGCTTTGTAGTTAGAGCTAGTTCATTTCAGAATCCCATCTGGTCTTTGGAGGAGGACATTGGAGAAAGTGAACTGTAGATTAACCCTCCAGCCAGAAAATATTTTCATGGTTCCTATTTCCATAAGGTCACCAGAGTGTATGAGAATCGAATGCTTGGCAGGAAGTGACAATCCACACTCTCAGAAATATTCATTTCTCTAGTTCTCAGTGACTCTCTTTAGACCTCACTGTTATAATAAGAGGCCGTAAGCACGGACCATAGGGAAGCATCTCCCTGTGCTTATGGCCGTAGGTTAAAGAGAAAAAGCAATGTATTCCACGTTCTTAATGTTCATTTTATAAAAATAAGTTGTCAGCGATCAACCTGTGTAGATGTAATATCTTCATATAATCTGGGGGGTGAGAGTGATCAAACCTGAGGAAGCCACACCTGGAGCCCCGTTCCACGTGCTCTGTGAGTATGAGCGTTGCCAGCATGGCTTCTGCTAGTTTGAGTTATTGCCCAGATCTGTGGGCACCCTAAGTGTGTGTCCCCAACCATCTTTCTTAGGAGGAACCATCTCATTTATTGAGTGCCTCACCCCCCCTCTTTTTTAAGGCAGAGATTAATGCAACTTCCTCTACAGACTGAATCCAGCAGACTCAAAAAGACCATGTCCTCCATCCTGAGAGAGGGGCTGAGCTCACCACATTAGATTCTGAAACCTTTTGGACCAGAAGTTCCTAACCTTGGGTCTGTATTGCATCGATAGACTTTAGGGAGCCCATAAATCCTGAAACTGAGTATAAAGTTTATGTCTGTTAATTGCAGGAGAAAGGGAGCACAGCGTTCATTAGCATTCACTCTGGACCTATGATTGCCCCAAAAAGGTGACTGAGAGGGGCACAGGCCTTTGTCCTCAGCTAGAACTAAGATAATGAAAACCATGATAAAATAAACACATGTATAAAGCTTCCTTAAAAAAACAAAACAAAACATTGCTTCCCTCACGGGTGAAGTCACTCCTCCTGGAGGTGGAGGGCATTGTGTATGGATGGGGGGCTGTTCACCCCCTTGTGACAGGCAAAGGTTGTCATGATGAAATTCTGAGAATCATGCTTAAAATAGGTGTATGGTGTGCATAGACTCTGCCAGCTGTTTCTCAACTGGAAATAAAACGTATTTGATGATATTTCTAGAGAAAGATATTCATACATCATTCATAAATAGCCGTTGAAGGTCACAGAATTAAATCAAATTTTGAGATGGATTCTCTACATTGGGTTTAGAAAATGCTGTTTTTGCTCTCAAGGGTGGAGATAAAATTACATCAAGATAGAATCAAAGATTAATTTGTCAGACCCTCTCCCCCCAAACCCAGACGCATTTTATAACTGTTTCTCAGTTTACAAAGTACTTTCGTAATCATTGCTTGCTTTAATCCAACCAAACCTTTATTTGTTATCCTAATTTTGTCAGTGAGAAAGCTGGAGATATAATTTTTTTTAGGAAGAATAATAGAATTTTTTTTTTCCTTTAAGCCCCTGTGTTACAGTTTGGAGAAGTAGGAATTAGAAAGGGAAGAATCGCTACCTGGGACAGGTGAAATGGTGTCGGAGAGTCTTTGGCAGAGTTTCCACATCCCAGGGACTGAGTCTCACCATTACACCAAAACATTGGATGTTAAAATAAGCACAGGTAATTTTATTCCAGGGAAAACACTAATCCCATTCACAAAAACTGATGTATAAAACAATGATTCAATTTACTAATTTATGATGGGAAAATAGAGCTATTCAGCAGGATAGTCATTTCTGTTCGCTGATCATCGTACTTCTTTCCAACAGACAAGACTGTATAGAAGCAGAATTATATGATCAGAACGTTGCCTGGCAAAGTGTGAGAACACAGGGGTGTTAAATTATCTCCATAGTTGTATCCTCAACATGCAAAAGGTAACAGTAATAATAAAAGGCCCCCCAGTACTAGCTCTCACTACAAGCAGGCACTGTGCTAATTTACACACATTCACCTTCGTATGTGATGAAACTACTCTACAGATGAGGGTATGAAGACTGGGGAGTCCAGGTGACTTCTGTAACGTCGCACAGCTCGTGAGTGACAGAGCCGGGGTTTGGCCAGAGGCCAGTTTGAATCTAAGACTCCGGCTTCCCTGTGCCGTGCCCAGAGCGAGGCTGGAGGAGACGCCTTTCCTCGGATGACACTGCGGCTATTCCTCATTATCCATTCTTCTGATTCTCTCCCGTTGGTGATCAGCATCTCCCGACAGAAATATTCTTTCTTTGTCTACATCAAATATCCATAGTTAGGTCACAGAGAAGCCTGCGTGGGAGCCGTTCCCTCTCTCCCAGGCAGGGGTCTGCGTTCTGACCCCAGACTAGGTTCACCTTCACATTCTCCTTTTGGAGTTGAGCGTCTAGAACACTCGTCTGCTCTTCATTTCCAAGTTCTCAGTTTCATGGCTTCCTGGGCTGCTCAGGCCTGAGTCTGCTTCAGAGACTCTCGGCCCTGATCACACAGTAGGAACATCGTGGGAGCTTTTTAAAAAGTGCTACCGGGAAAGGGGCAAGGGAAGGGAGGGGAGGGGAGGGGAGGGGGGAGGTTGGGGTGGGGGGAGGGTAATTGGTGGGGCCACACCTACAGTGCATCTTAGAAGGGTGCAGGCAAAACTTACTAAATGCAGAATACAAATGTCTTCCTATAATAACTGAGAAAATGCCAGGAAGGCTATGTTAATCAGTTTGATGAAAATAGTTCAGATTGTATATGAAACCAGCACATTGTACCCCTTGATTGCACTATTGTACACAGCTATGATGTAATAATAAAGAAAATTAAAAAAAAAAAAAAAAATACTTACCTGATTAGATTAAGCGCATTGGGATAATCTCTGTATCTTAAAGTGAACTGACTTTGGGTTTTAATTAACATTTATATAGGCTCGGTGCCTGTGGCTCAACGGGCTAAGGCGCCAGCCATGTACACCTGAGCTGGAGGGTTCGAATCCAGCCTGGGCCTGCCAAACAACAATGACGGCTGCAACCCAAAAATGGCTGGGCGTTGCGGTGGGCACCTGTGGTCCCAGCTACTTGGGAGGCGGAGGCAGGAGACTCACTTGAGCCCAGAGGTTGGAGTTTGCTGTGAGCTGTGATGCCACAGTACTCTACCTAGGGTGACAGCTTGAGGCTGTCTCAAAAAAAAAAAAAATTAACATCTATATAATCACTTCACGGCAGACTCAGTGTTTGATTGAATAACCAGGGAGAGCAATCTTAGGGGCCATCTTCAAAATTATGCCTGCCACAGCGGATACATGCACCTGTGTTAATAAATATTTTCTACATTTTACACAAACTAGTACAATGTTAGCTTGAAGTAGACTGTGAAAAGTTAAGGATGTATATTTTACTCCTTTCAGCAAACATAAAAATAATTCAAAGAGACATAGTTAAAAAGCCAAAAAATTCTAAAAATTATTATTTATTAACCCAAGAAAAAGCAGGAAAAGAGGAGCAGAGAAACAGTTACCAAGGAGACAAACAGAAAGCGCACAGAGAAATGTGTTAAACACTATTCAGAAATAGAATGAGTGACCTATTTATACATATAAAATGATACGAAAGAATTTTCAATACCCCCCCAAAAGATTGCATACTAAATAATTTAATTTATATAAATTACAAAAGTGCTAAAAATAAGCTGTGGTGGAAAAAAGCCAACAGTTATCACCTTGGGGAGGGATGGAAGGAAAGTGACAATGGATGACTTTTTTGGGTGATGGTAATGTTCTCTATTTTGAAAGAGATTTGGGTTGCACATGTGTGTGCATATGATAGGTGTCATCAAATGGTACACTTAAGATTTGTGCATTTCACTGTGTAAATTTTACCTCAAAAGAAAAAATGTAGAGTAATATTAACTGTAGTTGAGACATATGCTAAGGTATTTGTGATGAAGTGTATTTATACCTGCAATTGACTTGTATAAAAATAAGGGGAATTGATGGAAAAATGATAGGCATGTAATAAAACAATTTTAATCAAATTCTATTGTAGAATCTAGCTATTGAATAGGTAGTATAAAATCCTTTCAACATTAATCCTTTCAATCCTTTTCACGTTACTGTGTGTTTGAAAGCTTTCTTAAAGAAATACAGGTAAAAACATGAAGCTTCTTAAAACATTTTAAGATAAACAAAAGCTGAGAGAATTTGTTGGCAGCAGACCTGCACTATAAGAAATACTAAAACAAGTTTTTCAGGTGAAAGGAAATTAATACCAGATGGACATTTAGATCAATAGATAAGAAAGAAGACCAGTGGAAATGGTGAAGAAAAATACCATTTTTCTTTATTTTCTGTAGTCCTTAAAGTCAATTGACTGTTTAAAGCAAAAATGATAATAGTTATTGTGGCATTTAAAATATATGTAGGAATAAAATATCCAAAAACAATAGTACAAAGGGCAGGAGGGGTATAAATAGAATTATAATTTGTAAGTTTCTTCATACAAAAATTATACAAAGTATAATATTATTTCTAGGCAAACTATGAGAACAGTGTTTATCTTAATTTCCAGGGCAACCACAAGACAGACAAAAAGAGTTATAGCCAAAAATCCAATAAGGAGGAAGAATGTAAAACTAAAAAAAGCTCAATTAATCCAAATAAAACAAGGAACAAAGGAAGAAAGAATAGAAAAGTAGAAAATAAGAATTACATTAAATATAAGTGGATGAAACATGCTATTACAAGGCAGAGATCGCCAGATTTGACATGAAAGTCATACCTAACCCTCTGCTGTAAAAGATGAAATATAAGACAAAACAAGTCAAAGTAAAAGGAAGAAAAACACATGTCTTATACATACTAAGCTTTAGGAAATTGGTGTCTTACGAATTTATAACTGGTAGTTATATTAAAAATCATATAGGGGACATTATTAGAGCTAAAAGGGATCATTTCATAGGGAGAGGCTCCATTTTAGTTTAAATATCTCTACAAAGGATTCTGAATTTCAGCCAGATTGGTGAGCTATTTCTTTAAACCTGTTTTGGCAAATAGTTCTCTCATTTATCTTAACTGCTTTCTGATATTCATTTGCTACAAAGTACTTTAAAAAATTTTTTATTTCTGGATAAAGTGCTTTGCAAAGGTAAGATCAATTTTAAACAATTGCCAGTGGTTCTGTGCTCCTAACAGTGCACTTGCCTTCTTTTTATCTTGTTCCTCTGTAGTCCTGGTCCACACGCACATGCAGTTTTTATAACTGAAGTTATAGCAGGGATACAATTTTGTGTTCTGGTTATTTACCAGCAAATACCACTTTGTTTTCTTAAACACTCTGTTTATGCTGCATGTAATTATGGCAACGTTTTACAACCTTGGCACTAGATAATTATTTATTGTGGGGAGCTGTCCTGAGCATTTTAGCAGCACTCCTGACCTCTACCCACTAGAAGTCCAAGGGGCCTCAATCCCCAAGGTCTGACAATCAAGTATACCTCCAGACATTGACAAATGGTGTCCAAGAGGCCAAATGGTTCCTGGTTTAGAACCACTGAATTCTAGGAATCATTTTATTGGTTGCCTAACATTATATACATTTAATTGACTTGTATGTTGCCAAATTATTTCCTGTTCCTGGACAACTATGTCCATTTTGCTATTTCAAATTCTACAAGAGGCTTACTCATAGCCACTTCCTTCTTTCTTTTTTTTTTTTTTTGGTAGAGACTCACTTTATTGCCCTCGGTAGAGTGCCGTGGCATCACACAGCTCACAGCAACCTCCAACTCCTGGGCTTAGGCAATTCTCTTGCCTCAGCCTCCCGAGTAGCTGGGACTACAGGCACTCGCCACAACGCCCGGCTATTTTTCTGTTTTGCAGTTCAGCTGAGGCCGGGTTTGAACCCGCCACCTTCGGTATATGGGGCCGGTGCCCTACTCGCTGAGCCACAGGTGCCGCCCAGTCACTTCTTTCTTTTTGATTATTTATTTTCCTTAGTTTAAATTATTTAAAGTGGGATGTATGGGTTAAAGGTCATTTGACTATCCTTTTGGGACCTTTGGGGAGAAAAATGACCCAAACCTTGGACTTTGGGTGGGCTTGAGCCCTGAGTTCATCCTCTGCCAGTAAAAATCACCTGAATCATTAGGGACCTATCTGTGTCACTGAGAAAAGTGCTCAATGACTTATACTTTTTGATGCTGGGTCGACAAATTAGTTATTTGAGCTATAAATTACTGCGATGATCCATAAATCAGATGCATATTACATAAATCAAAAGATACCGACGTACAATGGGAATTTTAAGAATACTAATTTATAAAACACATTATGATAGATTGGGACATGCAATAAAGGAAAAGTGTGCACATCCATCAATGTCTCCTCACCCAAGGAGATGTTAGATGCCCAGAGTGGCAGGGATGATGCCGGGAAGTAATTTAATGTTGATAGACTCTGCTTGGAAGGAGAATGTGGGAAAATGTTAATGCTTCCTGCAAAACAAAGAGATTGCTGATGTATATTTTAACTTCCTAGAAACTTCTAAAGTGCAGTTTTCCTCTTGTGTATTTTTCCTTCCTAAGTGTCTGATGTCACCAGGTCTAGGGTTGAAACATGGGTTTGGAAAGTAGCTAAGCTTTTTTCTTCTCGTGCATGCTGCTTCTCCAGTCCAGAATTCCCTCCAGTCCTCTCTGCTCTCCACTGATTTATATTTGTCCCCCAGATCTCAATTTGCATGTCCGTGCCTCTGGAGCACCTTCCCTGGCCCTCCCAACTGGATCAGGTCGTCCTTTCACGGGCTTCTGCTGCTCCCGGCTTCCCGTCCTGTCTGATGTCTCTACTCCCATTTGTTGCTTGTCTGTACTATTGCTCTCCCTTGCTCCAGCGTCAGCTCCCGGAGAAAAGCATCTGTCTTGTGTTCTACTGTGTGTCCAGCACCGAGTGCATTGCTGGTGCAGAGAACACACGCAGGAGTGTTTACAGGATGAATGAATAGATGGCAGAAAGGAGGATCCCACAGCTGGGGGTGGAGGGCTGGGACCCTGTCCCTAACAGATGCTGCAGCAGCGATGCAAGGGCAATAGTTTCTAAACAGACTTCCTTAGCTGTTTTAGGGGAACTTATTAAAGGTTCTAACAAAAGGCATGTTTGGCATTTCGATGTGTCTGAAAAAGCTGTATGCTTCATGTCCATCTAGGAGGGTTGAGACGCCCATACCATAGCAAAGCCTCTGTAGGGTCGTCTACTTAAAACTGAAATATTTTTAAACAGAGGTGGGGGTTTCCCAATAGGTGGGAGGCTATCAGGGTTGAGTTTTGCTGAATTAGACCACCACCCAGTGATTAATACAGATTTATTAGGTATTTCGCAGGCTCCCCATGCTGGACAAGGTGATGCCAGAGACACAGGCTACATCATCCTTTCCCGTAAAGAGATTGGACCTTGTTGGGGTTGTACATCCTTAACTGCAACTGGAAGTTTAGAACTCTGGGGTACAAAACAAGAATTCATTTTTCTCCAGCCACAGACTTTAAACATGTTTTGTTGTTTTTCCCTTTCCCACCCATTGACAGCAGTTCAGGCAAATCCAGTAATTTTGCGGTCCCTCTACCTATAGCAATGGTTATTTTGATAATTGACACTCACATTCAGGCATCAAAAGGTCAAATTGCAACTTCGGCCTCCCTCTTTTCTGTCTGAGCTTCTTCCTATGCTTGGCTCAGCCTTGTCTGTGACTCAGGGCTTTTTGCAATCTCTCTTCATCTTTAGGATCTTCTACGGTGGGTGAGAGGAGGGAAAGTTAGGAGAAAAGAGCCAGAGCCCCTTCATGAGATGGGCTCTTCTGTTGTGGTTTCTTCTAGACTCCTAGGCTGGCTGTGGGTGGTCTCTAAGCAGGATGTGCTTGCTCTCTTGTAGGCACACGTGTGAGCCTTTCAGAAGCCCCTCAGAAGGGCCTCTTCACTGCACAGGGCCCTGGCCTCCTGGTGGGGGCACTCCTTGGCTGACCTCTTGTGGCCACTTTCAGCCACAACAGTCTCTTCCTCTGGGACCTCTTGGCCCTCCAAACTGTGTGTGTCGTGCCTCATGGGGGCTGCTCTGCTCAGCCTTTCACCTTTAGAATTCTTCAGGTAGAACCCAAAAGAGTATGATGCCTTATATCCAAAGTCCAGGTAACTTGTGCAGGCCTCCCCAAAAGAGTCTCTCCACATTTTTCACGGGGCAACCTTGGGGCAGGCCAGGGATTTCTGCAGCCTGGCAAGCGTCTGGCTGGAGAGGGTGGCAGGTACCCTCTCTGCAGGGCCCTTCACCTCTCTGAGTGTTGCTGCAAACATGGGCTGTGCTTCTGTGCCAGGCAGGAACATCTCATTCACCCTTCTGTTCACAAGCAGACAGATGGATGGCATCAGATGGTGTGTGGCAATGGACTTGGCTCCAGGGTCTCTGCTCTGCCCAACGGGTGTTCTGAGATAGGAAAGGACTACAGATGAGGAGTCTGGGGTCTGCAGGAGTTGGGGCCTGAGCTGAGCCTGGAGGGATTGTTTTTTAAACTTAAAATTGCTTTATAAAAGTTATATATGTTCTTCATACAAAACAATGACAAAATAAAACTCCCTTTTCTCCAGACTTGCTTCCTTAGCACCTATATCAGACTTTGCTCCATGTAATTCCACACTTTTTTTTTTTTTTTTGCAGTTTTTGGTCAGGGCTGGGTTTGAACCCACCACCTCCAGCACCCTACTCCTTTGAGCCATAGGCGCCGCCCTTCCCAGACTTTTTTTTAAAAAAAAGTGCATATAAACACACATTTCCAAACCACAAATAAAGAACAAAGATTATTTCTCAAGAGCATCCCATGTGTATTGGTTTGGATGATTTTGAACATTTTTCAAATTTTTGATTGCTTCTGTGGATTGGTGTGACACTGTACTAAGGGCAGGGAGATGAGGCTCTCTTTGGCCTGGAGAAATAGGGCTGTGTAGACTGCACTCTGCCCAAGAGCGCCTGCCTGAGGGGCCGAGTCGGCTGAGTTGGGCTGAGACAAGCCTGGGTCCTCTTGCCCAACCACACGACCTGGCTGTGTGCAACCAGGGAAGGGGCACTGGAGGCATAATTTTCCTAATTATGACAATGGCACTGACTCCTTGAGGAAGTTCCAGGCTAGAAGGGCAACCAGAGAAGGAAAGTGACCTCCCTAATGCCAGAGAAAGGCTGGCATGTGAGCCAATAGAACTCTGCTAAGGAAGCACAGCTGGGGACTCCAAGGATATGGTCTCCTGTCCCCAGAAAGCTTATCGTCCAGGTGGGGAGGAGGTCACACACCTGAAAAGAATGTGAAGGGAGTGTGGGATTCAGCTGGTATTTTAGATACTGGCCTTCTATCTGGGGAGATGCTCCTTCAGGCTTTCTGATGGTCAGTGTCACTCACCTGCTCAAAACCCATCACTGGTCTGTTTTCCATCGTCTTCAGGAGAAAGAAAAAAAACCCCCAAACTTCTTTTTAGGACACATGCAGAGAGACCTTTAATTTTAAAACTTAAAAAAAAGGGTGAGTAATTATACTGCTTTTGGCTACATGAAATAGAATACATTCCTAACTAAAAACATCTTGGTCAATACTGGGCTTTCATTGCTTTCATTGTTATGTACAAGAAGTTTGGACATGTGCCTTCCCAGGGCTGGTTTGGAGTCTCAATGCTGCAAGAACACTGGGTTGCTGTCTTTAGAATTTTCTTGGCTTCAGCTTGGCACCTGTAGTGTAGTGGTTATGGCGCCAGCCACATATGCCAATGGTGACGGGTTCAAACCCAGCCAGGGCCAGCTTCAAGAAATAATAGCAGGACATTGAGGTGGGCACCTGTAGTCCCAGCTATTTGGGAGACTGAGGCAAGACAATCACTTAAGCCCATGAGTTGGAGGTTGCTGAGGTTGCTGTGAGCTGTGACGCCACGTCACTCTGCCAAGGGTGACAGAGTAATACTGTCTCAAAAGCAAGCAAGCAAACAAACAAACAAAAAACAGAATTTGTAAATTTTGGGTGGTGCTTGTGGCTCATTGAGTAGAGTGTCGGCCCCATATACCGAGGGTGGTAGGTTCAAACCTGGCCCCCGCCAAACTGCAACAAAAAAATAGTCGGGTGTTGTGGCGGGTGCCTGTAGTCCTGTCTACTCGGGAGGCTGAGGCAAGAGAATCGCCTAAGCCCAAGAGCTGGAGGTTGCTATGAGCTATGACACCACAGCACTCTACCGAGGATGACAAAGTGAGACTCTTGTCTCTAAAAAAAAAGAAAGAAAGAATTCTCTTGGCTTCTTTCTCATGGTCCTAAAATAGCTGCAGTATTTCCATATGCTTAAGATCACACCAAACATATCTAGCAGGAGGGGAGGGAAGGAAAGTCCTCTTTTTATTCATCTCTCTTTAAGAAGGAAATTCTTTCCCAGACACTCTCCAGGAGATAAGGAGAGACTTCTGAGATCTCACCCCTGCCCATTGCTCCAGTCTCTGAGGTGCTTCTAGGAGCCTCGCTGACATGAGCCACTGAGTCCCTGCATGCACCTGCCCTCATGGCTCTGCAGTCTCATGGCCATGGCACATGCTGCTTGCTCAGTCTGGATGGCTTTATGTGCCCTTCTGCCAACTTGCCCCCAGCTGCCATTTTCTAGGTCTGGCTAGCTCTTTCTTGGCTCCTAAATGTGCTCATGACCACATGGTTTGGTGATTTCTTTCCAAAGATCACCTTTAACCTTCCTCTTATTTATTTATTTTCAATTAATTAATCAATTTTGTTTTGAGACAGTCTCACTCTGACACTCTAAGTAGAGTGCCGCAGCGTCATAGCTCACAGCAACTTCAAGCTTCTGGGCTCAAGAGATCTTCCTGGCTCAGATTTTCTATTTTCAGTAGAGACGGGGGTCTTGCCATTGCTCAGGCTGGTCTGGAACTCCCAAGAGCAAGCAATCCCCCCAACCCGGGCCTTTCAGAGTGCTGGGATGGATTATAGGCATGAGCCGGCCTAACCTTCCTTTTAGTCAGGTGGAGCTGGGAGCAACCTTGCTGGTGATACACTCTTTCCTATTCATTCATTCCTAAAACTTTGCAGGCAGACAGAAGAGAAGAAAGGAGGCCCAGATAACCCTGTCTAGGTCTCAGAGAGGGAGGCCTGCAGGAAGACATATTGTGTCTTTGTACAAATTAAACTTTACATGCAGTGACAAACCATTACATGCTCTGCTGAGGTAGAAAATGGCATTTTTCTCTAAGCCCCGTTATGTTTGAAAGTTATTTGAATAATAGTATACTTGCACATCCAAATCAATTCCTTGTTAGAATGAGTCTGTATGTTGGATACACAGTCTTTCAGGGCACACATATTTAATATTGATAGAATATCATTTCATTTTCTGGCACCATTCAGAGTCATTGTTCAATTGTAGTCAGAATGAACATGAATGAGCCCCTAATTGTGTTTTATGAATCAAAACCTAAAACAAAATTTTAAAAAAATTTTCCTCAAAATGAAACGATATTTCTTGTATATGATGCCTTCTGGGTACCCTGAAAGCCTGTGATTGCTTCAATCAGGTGAGCGGGTTAGGGCTTTTGTGTCAGTGTTTGCTACGAGTGATGAATGGATTTTCTTTTTTGGTGGAAGTTGGATGATGAAAAATAGTGACCTCTCTGCTTGCACCGGGCCCTTCCATCTGCTCCTGCCACCCCCATCTCCTGATTTGCAAAATTCATCAGATGTGCCCCTTTCTAATGGCGGCTCCAGAGTAGCAAAAACCTATCAAGCCAGACCCAGGGGAGCAACCTATTTATATCCAATTGTGTTAATGTCACATTAGCGAGTTTCGTTCTGCCCTGTTCTCAGCTTTCTTTGATGGATGGTATAGGAGACCGAGAGCTTGTTGGTGAGGACACTGTCCACTAAATCAGTAGACCCTGTTTGAAGCACCACACGAAAAATGGAGGGCTTGAATATAAAAAAAGGAATTGTTTCATCCAAGAAACTACCACGCCTGATGTTTCATGGACAGATTCAATTTCGTAATTGATTGTCTTCCATTGACTGCCAGGAAACTCGGAGCCATCTTTGCAGTCCAGGTTTTCCAGCATGTGACCCAGTAAACCCCGATTTATGTATATAGTCTCTTGATTCATCTTTTTATTTTATTTACACTTCTTTCTGATTTTTATCAGATCTTCCATATATTCGTATCTGAAGGAGCTCTAGCTCCTTCTACCAAGCGCACAGAATGAGTAGAAGCAGCAGGGTGTTAGCAAGAGACAAGTGTTGATATGAACTTCTTCTTTTCCGCTACTACCCCATCAGACCTGCTCTGTGGACCATTCTTCTTTGCACCTTGAATGACATAGCTGCAAAGTTCCATAAATTTTCTTGTCACTCTTAAGTAAAAAATGTCGTCTGCTCACTTTCAATCACAAGAATGGTCTTTTTTTTTTTTTTTTTTAACAGTTACAATGTTCACTCCTGAGCAGTAATCAAAATTCAGAATTGCCTTCCAGTTTAAACTTCTCTAGCTTTGAGCCTACTTGAGAATGAGAAGCTGTGCTGAGAGGAGACTGGGGGAGCACTCAGCATCTACAGCCAGCCTCCTCATTCCGTGAATTGCTCTTCTAACCACACTCACCCTCTTTTCCTGACTGCCTCTTGTTCCTCCCGAGCAGGGTGGAAGATAAGGGTGGGAAAGCTCTTCCCCACTGAGATTGCCTAGTCCTCAGAGAAGGCGGTCTGCACCCAGCTGAGGGCGGAGGGCAGTTTGCTCCCAGGCCGTTTCTGCCAGCCTCTCACACGCACCTTTACAACGAGGTGGTGTAAGGTGGTGTCACCCTGTCATACACCAAAGACACAGGTCAAGCTTCACGAATGGTTCTTTCAATATTCTTTCAGATTTCCCTGACTTCACAATTTGACAATGGGCCAGTTTATCAGCCAGGCAAGGGATGAATACTCAGAGGGTAGCTGAGGAGCTTGAGTGAAGGGACCGTGGACAGTGGCCTGGGCAGGGTGGGACGAAACATGGCTGAGGCTCGCAGCGTGTCCAGAAGGGTGTGGGAGAGGGAGGAGTGTGCTAGAACTGTGAAAGATGGACCACTGCAGAGGTGTGGTGCTGAGAGGAACCAGCCAGAGCCAGAGCAGTGACAAGTGCAGGTGTGGCAGGGGCAATCGAAATCCCATCAAAAGATAGACTGAAGTCCTGGTATCTGTGGGTGTGACCTGTTTTGGAAGTAGGGTCTTTGCAGGTGAAATCAAGTTAAGATGAGAGCATAACTGGATCAGGATGGTCTTTAAACCCATATGATTGGTTTCCTTACAAGAAGAAGAATAAGGGCGGTGTCTATGGCTCAGTGAGTAGGGCGCCGGCCCCATATATGGAGGGTGGTGGGTTCAAAACCAGCCCTGGCCAAACTGCAACCAAAAAATAGCCGGGCATTGTGGTGGGCACCCGTAGTCCCAGCTACTCAGGAGGCTGAGGCAAGAGAATCACCAAAGCCCAAGAGCTGCAGGTTGCTGTGAGCTATGATGCCACAGCACTCTACCAAGGGTGACAAAGTGAGACTCTGTCTCGAAAAAAAAAAAAAAAAAAAGAAGCTCAGAGGAGAATAAGCCACAGATGTGGAGGCAGAGGCTGGAGTGATGTGTCCATGAGCTCAGAGCACATGGATTGCTGCTGGCAACCTCCAGAAGCTGGGGGAGGGGCACAGGACAGCTTCTTCCTCAGAGCCGCCAGTACGAACCAACCCTACCAACACCATGACATTAAACTTCCATCTTCCAGAACTGTGGCAGAATTAATATGTGTTGCTTTAAGCCATCCAAGTCTATGGCAATTTGTTACTGATTATGAGTGAACTTATTAAATCCTTAGAGAAACCTTACAAGGGAGGTATTCTTACTCCCATATCATAGGGGAAGAAACAGACTCTAAGGAAGAGGCATAGACCCAGCTAGAGGCGCTAACCCAAGCCTGATACTTTAGATTGTACGTTTCTCATTGCACCTTGATATGCTATGACATGTGCTTTTATTTCTGTATATTTTATTATAGCTATCATGAGAATTTGAAGAAGATAAAGGGAATGAAAGAACAGGCCATAAAATTATAGGAAAGATGTAAGATGCTGAGAAGAGGGTTAATTCCAGCCCTCAAATGGCAGTTTGAGTGTTAGCTTTCTGTGTGGGTCATGGGTGAGGAAAACCCAGGCTCTGGGGAAGAGCTTCCCTAAGGCTTCCTTGATTTCATGCACCCAGGTGGCTCTGAGACTTCTGCAGGTTCAGTGTGCGGTTAACCCCCTGTGTCGCCACTGGGCGTGGGAAGGAGGATCACCAAGCCAGGTCCCTCTTGGCATGCGTGTTTCACCCTGCAGAGCAAGCTGAGCTGTGGCTGGGGAGATCTGGGCATTTTCTAGCAAAGGCCGATAGGTACAAATTATTACTAATAAGTAAGTATTGTTAATGTCCTCATTCATCTACAGCAGACAATGGGGGACAAAGAGATTAAGTAACTTGTTAGGATTACACAGCACGTGAAAGAACCAGGTTTCAAGCCTAGCACCGATATCCTGAATCCCCAGTTGCAACGATTACCCCATACTGTACCCTTAATAGGATGGCATCTGCTATCTGTTTCGTGTCAAGTGTTGTTGCCGTTCTTTTGAGTCTGCTGTTTCATGTGAGCGAACATAGAATCAGGCAGCCTCTGGGCATGCAGAGGGTTAAGTGAGAGGGAGGCCAGTTTAGGCAGAGCTCTCTAAAGGCCCCTACCCTTTTCAACCAAGAAATTTCATATTTGTATGTTATATGGGTGAGTTCTCTGTAGGATATCACAGGGGTAGGGGGCTACCTGGGAGCTGCCTGGTAGATGTCAACAGGCTTGCACTGCAGCACTGTGGGGACTCAAGTGTGGAGAAAGAGCCTTTGGGTGGGGTGGGGCTCAGTGGGTGGCTGCTGGACACGGGCAACTTGGTCTAGGTATTGAAGAACCATTCAGAGTGAGAGAAGCTGGTGGGTTTAAGAAATAGATGGGACTTACAGCACAACAACTGGGGAAAGGGGCAAGGGAAGGGAGGGGAGGGAGAGTGTTTGGTAGGTCCATACTTACGGTGCATCTCAGAAGGGTATAAGTGAAACTTACTAAATGTAGAATATAAATGTCTCCACAGAATAACGAAGAAAATGCCATGAAAGCTATGTCAACTGGTTCAATGAAAATATTTCAAATTGTATATAAAAGCAGCGCATTGTACCCCATGATTGCATTTATGTACACAACCATGATTTTATATTAAAAAAAATAGATGGGACATAATATTTCGAATACAGCACTTGCTTCTATATTGATAATTTGTCATCAAATTGTGTTCTTTGGTTTTTAATTCAAGACCTTCAGGCTTCAGGTAATTTATGACACTGTTTGTTGATGAAAAGGGAGCAAATTCTATTGTAAAAATGCTTCTTTGAACTGGGGGTGGGAGAAAAGCGGGTCCCAGTCTCTCAAATGAGATTGTCTCGAGGCTTCACCAATGCCCCGGGGAGAGTTTCCCCCACCCTCTGCTGAGTCTGGCTGCCATTCTTGGGCACTTGGGCAACTTTGTGGTGGTCAATGCCATGCTCTGCCCCCTCGGAGTCAGAGTTTTGATTTCCATAACTCAGGAAGCCTTCATTGCCTCTCCACGTGAGTGCCTGGTCACACCCTTGTTATCACTTGGAAATCCTACACTTGGACATCTCAAACTACGCTCATTCTCTGACCACCCTGGCATCTTCCCAGCACTCTTCCTGAGTTTCTGTCACAGCACCTGCTCTTTGTCCACACCGAGACTTCCAACTCCTTGATCCTCCTATTTCCTTTGTATTTATTCATTTACTTCCTACCTAGTCCTGACCCTGGGGTCCACTACTCCCAGCTTCCCTCTTGCCAGTAGCTTCCCTCCCTTCCCTTACTTGGTTCTTCATTACCATCCCTACAGCTACCCTTTCCGCCCTCGATCAGTCTGGCCCTGCACCTTCTCCAATCCCTTGCCTGTGCTGCCTGCCGCACTCTGGCACGATTATGTACTTTTGCTGATTGTGTCAACAGGAACTTGTGGTCCGATATTCAATTTAGGTGTTTAATTGCACATGGAAGAACATGCGTGCTGGGTGGTGCGCTCCTCTGTCCTTCTCCAGAGCTCCTTTGCTCTTTGCTCCTCTCTTCGAAACCCTTGTGCTGATGGCTCTCCCTGCACCACTGGTGGGTGGTTGATGTGACCTCCCACTGAGCGGAGACAGTAGATGCTTGGAAGGAGATTCTTGCCCCACCTTCCAAAGCTCCCTGCTCTCCTGCCCAGCTTTGTCTTCCTCCTCTAGTCTTACAGGAAAATATCCCTCTTCTGGGCCTCTTAATTCTCCTCTCCTGACATTTGCATATTCTATTCCCTGTAACTAATGACGAACACCACTCATTCTCCTTTCCTTGAAAGGGTCTTTTGATCACTCTCTCCCCCTCTTCTTCTCATGAGCAGGGCAAGACTTCCTTTCAGTTTATTTAACTTTAAGACCCCACCCTCATTAGTTGTATGACTCTGTGAACTCAAGGAGTGAGGGGGCTGAGATGGGTGAGAATCGTGCCTCCTCGATCCCCCTTTTACCCAGGCAAACAGGTTAGGTCCTACTCCAAATTTCTACCTCATGTGTCTTAAAAACCTTGGCAGCTGAGAAGAAATGGAGTTTTCTGAATTGTCATTAACCCTTACCTTAAAAAAAAAAGCCCAGAAAGAAGCAAAGAGGATTTGTCTCTTGAATTTCAACCCTGCAAACTTTAGTTGGAGAACTGTGTTTGGAGAGCTTGTTCTTCATAAGCCCATTACGAAAATAATACAGCGACATAATTGTAGGGGGAAAATGAAATTTTATTCTCATTCAGAGATAGCCTTGAGGGAAAAGAGAAACACATAGAAAATTCTCTGCTTAGGAAACATAACCAGAACCTCCCCCATATGCTATGTAATTTAGTTGTGAGATGTTTGGGGGAAAAAAAGTCTATTTATCTTAAGCCCCTAAAGAAATATCTTCATGGAGAGATTATCCTATTGAAATTTATTTTAAGGAATTTTTTAAAGAACATCAGTTTTTACTACTCATTAATCAGATTTCATTTGATGTTACTTTGGTTTGTCTTTAGTTACGGGTAATTATTTCAAGACTGCTGATTGCCTGCTATAAAGAATTGAATTTTTATGGTATAAAAACATTTCAAATGATCTGTTGGCCCGAATGCTGTTGGGGAGGACTTGGAGAGTTCTGGGAGGCAAACCGCTTTCAAGTTGATTGGGCTTGGTCTGGGCTATGACAGAGAAGGATGAAAATGGCGCTGCTCAGGAGGTATTCTTTTAGAAATGAAATATTCTTCAAATGTGGCAGCAGTTTTAAAGGTGGTGGTGGATTGGATTAAATCTCCAGAGATGGAGTGTGAGCTACTTTTGAGGAGGCCTGATGCCACAGCCTGCTAGAGAGGGGCGCCCGTACCTACCCTACATCCCAGGGCTCCCAGCTTTTCTCTGCAGCAGGAATTATGCCCCAATTTCACCAAAGTCAACATGAAGGCAGATCTGAAGGGCAAATATGCAAGAGGGTGGTGACATATACAGGGATAACCCCCATGACATAGAAAGAGGTAACCAAATCAGGCGATCCGATTTGCAGTGCTAGGACCCGGAACAAGCCACTTAAATGCTCTTAGTCCTTATTTCCTCCCCTGTATGGACAATGAGAGAAATAAGAATATTTATACCTCCTAGGGTTATTATGAGGAATCAATGAAATACTGCACATAAAGCACTCGGCCTGGTGCATGGCCTCTAATAGGTGCTCAATGTGTGCCATTATCATTAGTATCTGTTAAATGAGGTAATAGACCCTGGATTTTATTGTGATGATTAAATGATGTAACTTCAGTGAAGGACTTAATGCAGTATTGGGCACACAGCACACCCTCAATATAGGGTAGCCGTTAATGTAAGAATCAGTAACTAGTAAGGTATTTGCTCAGGGCCTCGCCTACCTTCCGGAGTTCACTTCTGCACACTCTTCTCCTCCCTCATGGAGCTCCAGCCACCCTGGCCTCTGCTTGTCCCTGACTCTGAAGCCCATTCTCCCCTTGACGGTTCCTTGCATCTGTAGTTGGTGGCTCTTTCTGATCACTCAAGTCACAAGTCTCAAGTTGTCTCTGCAGACAGTCCGTCTGGGCTAAGGGACTCTCACTGCCATCCTGTCCCTCTGGAGTCAGTGTCTAGCTCAGGTGATGGAGCAGGTACCAGCATTCATTCATTTATTAGCTCTCTTCTCCCACTGAACTGGATGTTCCATGACAGTAGGGATCTTTCTGCTGCTCCTTGGAGCACAAGACGATGTCTGGCATAGATTAGTTGCTCAGGAAACACCTTCTTTACCTTCACCCTGTTGAGTTCCCACTGGGAGGTCCCTTAAGGGATTTGTTTTGGAATTAACACCTTGGAGCCTTGAGAATGCTCAGTGTTCCCATAAGAAACCTCACAGCACTGGGAATTAAGGATGTGCAGGAGAAAAAAATCTCCCCAAAGGAAAAAAAAAAAGCTGAATCTAAAAATAGTGCTTGGGGAGACTGGTTGGATAGAAAGGAGAATTCTGTGTCACAGGAGGGAGGCGGTGGCGGAGGTGGTGAGTGAGAGGAAGACCCCCACTCGCTTCCTGGGGGTGAGTGCTGTGGACTTGCTGCACACCGAGGACCCTTGGAGGCCTCCGGCCAGGGTCTGTCTCCTGGGGCTGGGCTCCTCCGGCAGGGAGGGAATGAGGGCAGAGCAGTAGAGACCCAGGCCACAGCTCAGAAGGACAGTGCATGTGTCTCAGCAGTGCTGCAGTCTAGAAGATGTGGATGGCCTTGGGGATAAAGCAGAGGGTGTGGGAGAGATGGGGAGGAGAGGACAGTGTTGGAGGTGACATGGTCACAGAGGGAGAAGTGGGGATTAACCTCTGTGTCTAACGAGCATAGGAGTCCCATTAACCCATCTATCCATCTGCCATCCAGACAAGTATTTATTATTCTTTCCTCCTTGCCTTCCTGTTTCTCTCTTCCCCGTCTCTTTCTTTTCTTCTTTCTTCTTTCCTTCCTTCTATCCATCACTCAGTCTAAGGGCCAATCACCTGCTGATTGCTGGGGGCACAAAGAAGTGCCTAGCCCAAACCTTTAATGAGGTAGTGGAATCAGGGAGGGGGTAAACAAGCGGAGTCAATGAGGCACCTTTCTGAAGATCTTTACAAGGTGCTTCTTCCTGAAGGAAAAAAAAAAAAAATCAGTGAGTTTGTCTACTGTTCCACCTGAACAATGGTGTCCAGCAGCCTCTTTCTGCCTGGGGGACCTTTCCTGAGCCCTGGCAGGCAGTACTGGGGCTGCAAACACGTGTCCATCTGCCCACCCTGGGTGCTGAAGAGCACACTCCGAGATCCCCGGCTGCACATCAGCTCTCAGCTCAGGCAACTGAGTCAGGCCTAGTTAGAAACAAGATGCCGGGAGTGGAATTGTATCTCCTGGAGCAATGGTGGGCAGGAGAAGTAATAACAGGGAAGGGCATGGTGCCCACACCGTGAGTCTGGGACAGCACACAGGGCTTGCTCCTGTGTGTGCACAGGGCTGGCTGTGCCCAGGCGGGGTTTGAGTCGGAGGCCCTTCATTGCTGCTGCCTCAGGACACGCATGGACGACAGGTCTGAAGCCTGGCCACTCGCCAGTGTGCCCTGAGGGGGTGAGTCTATGTCTAAGATCTCAGGGCCATTTCTTAGGTGTGAGTCCCTTGTGCAAAGTACAGCCAGCACGTCCACACATGGCCCTACAGACAAGTAAAGACATCGTAATAAAAACAAAAAACCAACATGGCATCTGCTAGGACAGGGGAGTGCGGGGCTGAATGGAAACAAAAAGAATGGTACTGACACTGCTCCCTGAGACCCCTCAGATGCTCTTGCCTTGCCCATGCCCGGGGCTTCTGGATTCTGTAAAGACCTTTGCGGGCTGGCAGGATGAATCCCTCTCCTCTCCGTGCCGTGGGCCCTGACGCGGTGTATCTGTCTTGGCATCTTGGACCCACCTTGCCTGGGATTGTTGGGGTGGGGTCCCGGTTTTGGGCTCTGGGCCTCCCTCTGGCCTAGTAGTCCAGAGGACTCTGGCTCAGCTTCTGTGCCACATCCATGGACAAGACCCACCGCCTGTACTCCTGTTGGAGCCCTGCTGGAGCCCTGACCCCCCCATCCCCTCTCGTTAGGGTTAGGAAGGGCAGCAGATCCCCAGCTGTTGCCCCTGGCAAAGCAGAGAGGATGCAGCAGGCCTGTGCTTCAGGACGTCCCTGCTTGCCTTGGCCAGTGTGCTGCCCTGGGAGCTGATCACAGGGTCTAGGCAGAGCTGATGGTCCTAGGGCTGGAGAGGGGACAAGCTGGAACCAGAGGGCTGAAGGAAACACTGCGATTTGACCCCCATGCCGTGGGTGAAGTCAGCATCTTCACAGGCCACAGGGTGGGTGATGTCAGCATCTGCACAGGCCACGCTGTGGGTGATGTCAGGATCTGCACAGGCCACGCTGTGGGTGATATCAGCATCTGCACCGGCAGATACATCACAGAACAAGCTCTTGAGGGATTCCATGTTTGATCTGTCAAAGTTTACCATGAAGAATTGATTAGGGTGGATTGCTGCTGCTGGATTATCTCTGTGTCTTCCTGGAGAAACTCTGTTCAGGTTACTCTTCCTGTTAATAAGAATCACCTATCTGCTTATCTATCTGCTTGAGAATAGTTAACATGACTAAGGAGCATTGTCCTTGCTGTGGAAAATCCTGTTTTTCTTAAGATGTATGTGTCTGCTCGCCAGGTGACTTATCACGGGTGTTCCCGGCCCACTGGGGTTGTTTGATTCCTGACACTCTGTATTTGTGCTCAAGCTCAAATGGGGCAGCTCCCTCGTGTTTGTGTGACTGTCTGTAGGGGTCTCAGATGTATCCAGAGCTGAGGGCAGTGCAATTGCATGAATCCTCTTCCCATCCGCATACCATGCCTTGCTGTCTGTTTCTTACTTCTGCAAAGGAGGAAGTTAGTACCAAATGTGTACCATATGGACCAAATGTGTGTGTGTGTGTATATATATATGTGTGTGTGTGTGTGTGTGTATATGCATATATATATATATGAGTAGTAGGCAACATTAAAACAAAAAACATAGATTCTATGCCAAAACCTGGATTTGAATCTCGAAAATATCTACAGCCCTATAGCCCTAGTAGCTGTGTGATCTTGACTATCATAGTGGGCAGAATAATGTCCCAGTTAAGATGTCCATTTCCTATGCCTGGAACCTTTGAATATGTTACCTTACATGGCTAAAGGGACTTTGCAGATGGGATTAAGTTAGGAATCCTGCAATGGGGAGGGTAGCCTGTGTTATCCAAGTGGGTCCAACGTAATCATAGGGGTCCTTATAAGATGGGTGTGGAGTTGGAGAAATTCATGTGGGTCTTTCTGATGGAAAGATGGAAGCAGGGGTCAGAGAGATGGGGGAGAGAGAGAGAGAGAAAGAAAGAGAGAGATCAGAGGACACTACACTGTGCTTTGAAGATGGAGGAAGGGCCATGAGCCAAGGGATGCAGAGGCTTCCAGAAGAGGGAAGAGGAAAGAAGTGCATTTTTTCCTAGAGCCCAAAGATGGGCCCTAACATTAACAGCCCAGGAACCTGAACCAGCTGATCCTTCAGTTCCCCTTTTTGTAATTATGACCCGAAGCCAGGCCCCAACACTATTCTTATCCCAGGGCCCTGAACTCCCATCATCCCTCAGGGCCCCCTGATGCTTACCATCACCCAAGGTCAGTCCCTAACCCTAGCCCTCACACAAGGGCCCTCAACCTTCTTCAGCCCAGAGGACTGCCTGACCCTAACCATCACGAGAATCTGGGCCCTGAATTTCACCATTAGTTCTTATTTCTTTTGAATTGCAAGTGTTTTCAAGTCTCTCAACATCTTCCATGATCTACTAAACTTGTCAGGGGATGAGTTGAGAGTGATTTTGGGGGAGGACGGTTGCCTGAAAGTGGCAGGGATGGAGTCAGCCTTGGCTGTTCCCTTCTCCTGCCATGGTTGGTGACAAGGCCAGTGAGGAGGTGGAAAGTGTTAGGTAAGCATAGCAGGTGTTCCTAGCAGTAAGAGCTGGAGGAGGGAAGACACATCTTCAGTAAAATCTTCACTTAGCTGAAAGTACCTGCAATAGAAATGCATTTTGGTGAAGAAAGTCTCTGCTTGACACTCATGTTTCTTTGGTGAGGAAAAAAAGCTAAAAGGATCTCATTGGCAGCCTGTGTGAACAGTAGGAAGCTCCTTGTCACTCTCTGATGCTGGAAATTCCTTCTATAGAGGACGAGGCCTTTCATCTGCTATTAAAAATTAAACTAGGGCTACAAGCCCTTGGAAAAGTAAACTGTTGATGTTTCTCTCTTCTGAGAATCTATTGATGTGCAGGAGGAGAAGGGGAAAATTGAAATATGAGGGCCCTGAGCACTGGGGGAGAGCAAGCAAGTGTGGCAAGACGGGTCGAGGCATTAGAGGTGTTTTTGCATTTTGCTTATTTCACGTGTGGTGTGGTGGGCTCCTTTACACAGGTCTGAAGTGTGTGCAGGTGACTAACAAAGCAGTAAAAGTGAGTAGTTAGTAGTTTTCTGGTTACTTTTCTAGAGAGTGTCTCCAAACTTGATTGGCTTGGTTTGGATTCAGAAAGTCATAGAATTTCTCTGAACTGGGCATAATGTCTTGAGCACAGGAGCTGGAGATTGCAGTGAACTAAGATGATGCCACTGTACTCTAGCCCAAGCAACTGAGTGATACTCTATTTAAAAAAAAAAGAAAAAGAAAAAGAAAGAAAGATATAAGGGAAAACAAAGGGAGTTAGTCTTAGATAGACCTGAGTTCAAGTCCCGATTCTGCCATTTATCAGCTGATTGATCTTGAGAAGATTACTTGAATTCCAGTGGCCACATTAGAATGTGGAGCTGGGAATGCAGACTGCTGTGAACATAATGAAATAAGGGTTGTAATGAAGTCATGGCTAGCTCGGTGCCCAGTCCATTAGTCTTAAATGCCTCCTCTTTCACCCCATAGGTCCTCAAGGTATAAATGGCTCTGAGTCACTGGGGAAATAACTGTGAATTAGCAAAAAAAAAGAAAAAAAAATCTATATTTGAGGCTGCTTTAGAAAAAGACCTAACAATCCCATTTTGCACACAGGGATACTGAGGCTCAGAGAAGTTATGTGACTTGCCTAGGATCACACTACACATCAGAGAGCCTGAATAGCTTTGGCTGTGCCAGCCAGTGCTCCTTCCCATCAGTAAGCCCTACTGTCCTGCCATCCGATCCTCCTTTCCTGTGTTGCCAGTGACCACAGCCCGTGACCAGCTCTTTGGCCTTTAACTTTCTTCTTCTCTCACAGGCAGGAGGAGACAGGGCTGGGTATTAGGCCTGGATAGAGAAATGAAAACGCTATGGCTCCTGAATGAGCTTGGCAGGGACTTTATTGACATTAGGTAAGTAAGCAGACTCTGGATTTTTGGTGACGTAATCTACTGTAGCATGAGGGATAAGGGTGTCTGAAAAGAGAGCCCTGATGATGCTCAAAGGACAAATGCTTCATTTACCTTAGCTGTAGTTGAGCTCCTTTATGCAGACAAAAGAAAAAAGAAGAAAGACAATGAAAAACCCAAGCCCTGTAGAATCTACATGGGTGCATGTAGTGTTTATGTAGCACACACTCCCCCAAGGAGCTGTGGGGTGGGCATGGGTGAGCCTGTGCTCATGTGAGCTGGCATACGTGCCATGCCCTCAGTTAGCTTGGATGAGGAAGCTTCAGAAAGCACAGCACGGAGGGACGTGGCAGGGGCAGGGCCCTCGCAGGGTGCATGTGCAGGGGGTTTGTCTTGGTGAGCGATTCCAGGGAACAGGACTGAGAGAAGGGAAACCAAGAAGATGGGACAGCCAACCTGAGGGTGTGTCATCAAGCTGGTCACTGCTACAGATGGCTGAGCTCAACCCTGCTGGGACCCTCTGTGGAGCTGTCTAGGATAGGCCTGGGAATGGCCACTCGAAGGATGGGAGAGGGGGTTGTTGTTTGGGGTAGTAAAAAACTTTTGCCTTTTAGACTTGCTATGCTTTAGAGTGGCTGACTACATTGCCATGGGTGTTTCATAGACAAGAGACAGAGAAGCCTGGGGGCAACCAGGGACACACACATGTGCATGCATGCATGCACACACACACACACACAAAATAAAATAGAGATAGATAGATAGAGAGAGAGCAGTTAAGGAATCAGGGGTTGTCTGATTATATTCGCTCGCAGTTGGTGGCTTCAGCAAGGATGTGAACCAAAGTACAAGAGGTGTGTGATATATTCTTCTACCAGAATCTGTTTGTTGTTGTTGTAACCTCAATCCTATGGTATTATTAAAAGCATCTCTCACACACTGGCGACTATAAGTAGGAACTTGATGGATTTTCTCCAATCTTAGGGAACAATTTAGAACCTTTCTAAGCTAATGGCAGGTGAAAGGAGTGACATTGGCTAGGGATATATGATACATCATAGACTCTGCTAGAAGAAGATGTGAGAAGATGAATATAATATGAACTCCTGTCCTTACAAATGTATTGCAGCAGGGCGGGTGTGACAGCTTACAGCAATCAGATGGGGGTTAAAATGTCAATTCCTCAGTTTATTAGCTGTGTGGCCTTGCTTCACCACAGCATTCCCCTGAGCCTCAGTTTCCTCATTGGTGAGATGGGAAAAGTAATTACAGCTCCAGACTATGATTGAGAACTCAGTGACACACAGTGAGTGGACACTGCTTAGCCCAGTCTTTGGCACACTGTACGTGTTTAAAATGGTGGTGGGAAAAAGGTAACTTTCAAATAGGGAGATACCGGCCTTTAGGTGATGCCTGTGCACTGTGCTAAGACCTGCGTTAATGGGAAGCAGAGTGAGGGCTGAGTGAAGGCTTCCTGGAGAAGCTTACTTAAAGATAAATAGTTGATATGACAGTACAGAAAAAGATGAAAGAAAATGGGCATTTTTGAGAAACATTAAAACTAGTAGCAAGTTCAAAAGTCTGAATGCTGAGGAGTAAATCTAACAAGAAAGGAACAGGGGCTGCTTGAGAGGTTTGAGCTAACAGGTGTACCATGTGCCTCGATGGGAAGAGACAATATTTAAAAGATGGCAATTCTCTTCAAACTACTTTGTAAGTTTAGTAATTCACATTCATTCTTAGTGTGACAATCATTGCTACCTGACCATTGAAAAGAAATTTGTCAGTATCCACCGTATCATACCTTTTGACCTAGCCGTTCCTTCTCTAGGAATCTATTTTTCATAAATACTTAAGTGAGCACAAATATGTCCAAGGTTCATTGCAACAGCTTGTAGAAAGTTGGAAACCAGCAGGACATAGTGGCTCATGCCCGTAATCCTCCCGCCATGGGAGGCTGAGGCCAGAGGATTATTTTCGGCCAGGAGTTTAAGATGAGCCTGAGCAAGAGCAAGACCCCAATCTCTTAAAAAAAAAAAAAAGTATATATATATATATATATATATACCAAAAACCCACCAAAAACTAAAAAATTAGCTGGGCATGGTGGTGCATGACAGTGTTTCTAGCTATTTGGGAGGCTGAGGCAAGAGGATCACTTGAGCCCAGGAATTTGAAGTTGCAGAACTATGGTTATACCATTACATTCTAGCCTAGGGATAGAGCAAGATTCAATCTTAAAAAAAAAAAGAGCAAGAGAGAAGGAAGATAGTCAAAAACTGTTCTTCCAGAGGGAACAATCACACTATATATTATGGAATGATATAAAATGGAATGGCAAACAGGACTTCTTTCAATTTATACGTATTGACCGGGCCTCTGCATGATCCTATGTAACTTGTCGAAAAGCCTTGTTTCTATGGAGGGAAGCTGTACTTTAGGTCCAAAGTTCCCCACAGTGTCCAGCCTCCTGCCTCTGGGTGCTGTGGTTGGGCTGGGTGGTGAGGATGGTGAAGTCTAGCCTGCTGGTCAATCAGCTCTGGGGGATGGGAGCTTTGATTCATAGCATTTGCTGATTACTATAGTGTAAATCCTCCCACCATCGCCAATATCAGACTACCAACATGAGGTCACTGAATGAAGGGTTGGGAAGAGATGACCACAGTCAGGTATCATGACCTGTGAGGCTGGCTCAGGAAGGACATACGTGGGGCATGAGAAACCTCACTTCTGTTGCACAGGGGCTGGGGCAGGTGAAGTTGGGAATGTCCCTGTAGGAATCTTTCTGAGCAGGACTTTTGGAGGAAGCAGAAGAGAATTAACATTTGCCGAGCATCTCCTGAGCATGTTCTGAGAGAGGTGCTTTGCAGACGTTATCTCATTTGGATTTTTGCAATGACATTGTGAGTCAGCTAACTTTAGCCTCATTTTCATACAAGGAGACAGAGCCGCAAAGGAGTTAGTAACTTGCCCAAGGTGACACAGTGGCAGAGTGGGGATTGAAACCAATAGCAGTGAAAATACAATGACTCCTGGGATGGAAAGCAGCAGAGAATAACACTAATAAAACAGTTATAGGTAATTTTCTATGAATGAGTCCATTTTAACTTCACCCCACTGCTCTGACATAAAAAATCATGCATTTAAGACCTGGGGGGGGAGGCTTTTATTTAACTCAATCCCTCCTCAACCAGATGAAGAACGTGAGTTGGAGTAGTTTAATTTTAGCATGAAGTTGGGATAACACGAGAACATGTGCTTGGTGTGATAGGAATCATGCTCTATGCTCATGGAAGAAAGAGGCTGTAAGAAGGGATTTGACTTCTCCAGGCCCATGTCCTTCAGGGCAAGAAGCAAGGGCATCTGCATCCTAACTCTAGGCAAAACCAAGTGATCCTAGTACCAAGATTGCATATGAGCCCACAGGAAGATGTGCATCTTTTCCTTTCTGAGGGGCCTTCCCCTGGGCTTCTGGGACGTGAATTCAAGCTCCAGGAGAGGGATAGTGCTTGGGGATGCTGATGACTGTGAGTCTTCAGCAGACCCTTCAGCCAGAAGGAGGGGCACCTTTGTAAACGCAGTCCTCTGCCTTCTGATACTTTGTGGTTTGGCTGTCCCTTCTGTGCAGAAGACATGGGGGAAGTTTCTGGCTCTCATTTCATATTTTGGTCTTTGTTTGCTAAGGAGGAACTGAGTGGGGACATTGCAAACCTGCCCTTCCATCCTACTCTGATTTCCTCTGCGAATGTGATTCATTAGCGCCTGGTTAGATGGGGCTACACTGGCTAGGGGCAGGGTTCCAATGTCTCAGGAAGGTGCAGACAGACTTCCCTTCTGTGTGGTGTCCAAGGGCAGTGGGTGCCCTCTCTCTGCCTGTGGCCCACATGCAGGCTCACCTGGGCAGGGCCTGCTTCCTTTGTTTTTAGGCCACAGTGGTACTTTCTCCACTCTGGATAGTTAAGTGGGTAAGTGGACTTAGGGCCTCTTGTCAGGACCTGATTGTTTTAGTGGTGGAAGAATAAAACAGGTGCTCAGGGGAGATGAACAGAATTAGTCTTTTTCCTACCATACTGCCTTCCAGGACTGGTGGATATCCTCCTGTAAAATACGCTGTTGTGCTATACAAGGTTCATTTATGCATTTATTCTTTCATGCATTCATCGACCAGTATGTACATGCCAGGATTCTGCTGAACCCTTAAGGCTCTCAGAGGCAGGGCCCTTCACTGTTCTCTTCCATCCCCCTCAGGCTCTGACTTGCAGCTGATTACACAGGAATAGTCAGCAAAGAGTTAGGGTATATTCTGGTCTTCAGCTTTTGGGGTCTCTGAGACTTAATCCAGCACCCCTAGGGTCCTCAAATGCCCCTTACAGGCTCTGAATCTGTGGTGCCACTTCTCGTGTTCCCCTCCCCCCACTGCAGGTGTTAGATTGGACTATGAGTCACTGGGATTTCAAAAGACTCAGGCTTAATGACCCAGCTCTGGCTCATGTCTATAAAAGTCAGGGAACCTTAGCTAAGCTAGTTGGCACAGCAGGCAGGGAGATCCATGAAGAAATGGCATCTCGGAACTGTAGAGGGGAGGAGGGAAGGGCCCAGGGCACGGCTGCCTGTGCTCCTGGCACAGCAGTGAGGGCGTAATGCTGCCACTGCTCACAGGCCTTTCTGATGGATGGCCCTCACTGTCTCCAGGGGCAGAGCAAGGAGCTGGGGTCTTTACTGGGACTCATTTGCTCTTCTAATGAAAGGACAATTCATTCAAGTGGAACGAAGAAGGGAATTATTATTATTAGTGTGTGAAGTCTTCAGTTTTTTGAGGCAGAACAGCAGGGAACAGTTGCCTGGGGAAACCCTGAAGCCCACACTGACCTGAGGGGGCCATAGACCTGACTTCAAACTCTGGCCTACCTGCCTTATTGTTTTATGACCTTGGGTAAACAATCTCTCTGAACTTCATTTGCCTTGTCTTTAAAATGGGGAGAAGGAACACCTTTGTTATGGGGTTGTTGCAGGAACTTCGGGGTGGCACAGGGAAGATGCTCGGGAAATGCTGCTTTTCTTCTCCCCATTCTTAATTAACAATTCTGTGGTAGCCAGTCCCTAATGATGGCCCTCAGTGAGCTGGTCCTCCTGACATTCACACCCTTGGATCTGGGCTGGCCCTGAACAACAGAATCTAATGCAAGGGCATGTGTGATCTCCAAGGCCAGGTCACCTGGAGCTGAAGGCTCACAGCTTCTTCTGAGCCCCTTAGAAGGCTTGCCTCTTAGAGTGACATCACCACATGAAGATGCCATGTGCTGGTGCTATGGCTGACAGCTCTGGCTGGGCTCCTGGGCAGCTGCCAGCATAGAGGGGTGGAATTTGGGAAGTGGAGCAGAGTTTCTCAGAGGAGGGGATGCCCAATAGGAATCTGAAAGGTAAGAGGGACTTAGCTAGGTGAAGAAGTTGGGAGAGGAAGGAAAGGATAATATTATCACTAGGGAAATTTCAGATGTAAAAGATACAAGCTCAACTACAGAAAAAATACACAGGTTGGCCTGGAGATACTTCATGTGTTAGTTGCCTAGTGTTGAGAAACAAATTACCCCCGTACTTTTTGACTTGAATTAACAAATAGTCATTATCTCACAATTTCTGAGGGTTAGGATTTAGCGAGCAATTTAGCTGGGGGATTCTGGCTCAGAGCCTCTCATGCTATTGCAGACAAGATGTTGGTTGAGGCATCTGAAGGTGTGGCTGGGGCTGGCGGATCCATTTCCAAGATGTCTCACTCACATGGCTGTGGGTAGGGGGTTTAGTTCCTCTATGGCTGGTGATAGGAAGCCTCAGTTCCTAACCAGGGGAGCCTTTCTACAGGGCTCCTTGACTGTCCTCTGACATTCCAACTGGCTTGTCCCAGAGCAAGTAACCCAAGAGAGAACAAGATGGAAGCCCCAGTGCCTTTAAGACCTACCCTCAAAGGTCATGCTGTCTAACATTAGCCACGTTATATGCATTAGAAGCAAGTCACTAAATCCAGCCCACGGGTAAGTGGAGGGGGAGTAGGTTCCCACTGTTGAAGGGAGAAATGTCAATTTGTGGACAAAATTTTAATTCACTACACTTAAGGTTTGACTGAAACCAGGGATGAAAATGAGGTCTGTCATTATTAGTTACTAGGTCATAACCTAGCAAGTCCTGACTGATACATCAAATCTTTCTCCAACCAGAAGAGCAGTATGTTGAAGGAATTGCCTGGGCCCTTAATTGGAGTTGATCTAAAAGATAGCTAATGCTTTGGAGACCATTGCACCTGGATTTTGACTGACCCATTGCTTACGTCAAAGTCATACCAACCACAGTAGTTTAAAAATAAAAAATTGAAATTAAGGTCATAATGACATGTAATAAATGTAAGGAGATTTGACTTTTCAAAGAGTTTCTGCATCTATCATAATTTTTGCTCAGAATAACAACAAAATCAATATGTGACAGATTCTATTTTTTAAATGTGGCCTTAATAATATCTGCCATCCCATAGGCTCTTCTGCAACATGACCTTGTCACTCCTCCATCTACAGGAGAGGGGACTGTGACTACTTTCCATTTATTAGAGTAAATACTGCAAATTTTATATTCTATCAGCCCTGGGAGGAACCCTTGTTTGCCTGGAAGCTTTTGCTCCCTGCCTGCCATTGGGAGATAGCCTTTGTATTAGAAGTCTAACTACTTTGAGATTTCCATGTTGACAGAAAGCCAAGAGATGTTTAGACTGGAATGAGACACCATGTGGAGAGAGAGACAGGGGAAAGGGGAGGAGAAGAGAGAGACAGAGAGATAGACACACACAGGCACACACGCACTCTCTCTCTCTCTCTCTCTCTGGGTGATATCAAGACCACTGTACCAGATAAGCAGGTGAAAAAGCATTGTGGAACTGATTCCTCCAGGGTCAAAGGCCCCAGCTGATGCCATATAGGGCTATGATGAACCAACCAGCTGAGTCCTTCCCCAAGTTCTTGACCCACATAATCATGGGCAAAATAAATGGTTGTTTTAGCCACTGTGCTTTGTAGTAGTATGTTATACAGCACCAGAAAACCCAAATAAAGCACAACAGTAAAACTCAGGAGGTAGGAAGTCAGGAATTATTCTTATTCTACAGATAAGGAAACTGTAGAATTTAATGTATTTAAATACATTAAATCAAATGCTCCTTGAAATAGGAAAGATTAGAGCACAGATGTTCTTATTATCGACCTAGCTCAGGGTTTTCCCACAACAAAAAATATTTTGGCACACAGGATACTCGGGGCCTGTCTTACAGATGATCTATATGAGAAGGAAAATGAAGTCTAAAGAGGTCAAGGGCCTTGTTTAAGGTCACATACAGTGAGTCCAAGCCACTGCCCACATAAGAATCCCATATTTTGAAACCTGGGTCCAGTTCTCTGATATGCAGGCTTCTGATTCCTCCATTATCTGAAAGAGGAAGAGCTAAATTTCTCAGTCAAATAAAATGTGTTTTTGTTGCCTTTGTTTTTTGGTAATAACCTGTAAGAGCAAATGATAATCTCAGGGGGATATTAAATAAAAAGCTATAAAAAAATCTTATTGCCACAGGTTGAACATTTGAAGAGAAATTTGCTAAGGAATGAATTGTGTTGTTGGAGTCAAGGGCACTGAGAAAAGGAGAAAGTGGGGGTCTCCCTGCACTGCAGGATCCCCCACCCAACACAGAGCCCTGGCTCAAGCCTGCCCTGGACATTGGTCCCTCCAAATGCAAATCAAATTTGAAATGCTTAGTCTATAAAAGAGAACAATTATATACACGATATGTGTGTATCTATACATATAATTTATATGGGGTAGAGCCATTTTACCGAATGGTTTAAATTCTCATCATTGTCTTCCACTAGAAGAGATCTGTCTTGATCTCTTTCTCTGCCCATAATGTTACCTCCAGAAGATTCACAGCTTTCTATTCACTTCTCAGTTTTACGAATCCCATTTTCAGACATTCAAAAGTTAAGACAAATTTAAATCAAAACTTTCCTCTCCATTCTTGAGATACTTTGCTAAGAAGAATATGTTCCAGCTCCATCCATGTAAACATGAAAGAGGTAAAGTCTCCAAATGGAAGAAACAGTATCCAATGTACTCAACCCTACCATGAAGCTAATTTATAGCTGCTGTATGAATGGTATAACCCAACTATAACACAAGAATATAGGGAAAGGGGCAAGGGTAGGGAGGGGAGAGGGGAGGTTGGGGCGGAGGGAGGGTAATTGGTGGGGCCACACCTACGGTGCATCCTAGAAGGATACAGGCGAACCTCGCTAAATGCAGAATACAAATGTCTTCATATAATAATGGAAAAATTGCCAGGAA
>CAUYRH010098185.1:0-53397 GCA_963574655.1 Perodicticus potto
TTCTTTCTTCCTTCCTTCCTTCCTTCCTTCCTTCCTTCCTTCCTTCCTTCCTTCCTTCCTTCCTTCCTTCCTTCCTTCCTTCCTTCCTTCCTTTCTTCCTTTCTGTTGAGACTGAGTCTCACTTTGTCACCTTCAGTAGAGTGCTGTGGTGTCATAGCTCACAGCAACCTCCAACTCCTGGGCTTAGGCAATTCTCTTGCCTCAGTCTTCCAAGTAGCTGGGACTACAGGTGCGAGCCACAACACCCGGCTATTTTTTGATGCAGTTTGGCTGGGGTCCGGTTTGAACCCGCCACCCTTGGTATATTGGGCCAGTGCCCTACTCACTGAGCCACAGGTGCTGCCCTCTTTCTTTCTTTCTTCATTTAGAGATGGGGTCTTGATATGTTGCCCACACTGGTCTCAAATGCCTCATCTAAAGCAATCCTCTCTCATCAGTCTCCAAAGAACTGTTAATGCTTCTTTTTACTAAAATAAACTGTTTTAAAACCAGTTCCCAATGAGGAGTTTATTTTTTAAAGTTTTAATCTTCTAGATCTTGGTCTAGATATTTCTTTTTCCTGTCTTTCTAGCTATCTGGTGCCTTCAGACACACACATTCCACTTAAAAAAAAAATAGTCTTTGGTAGAAGGGATTGTCTAGCTACCCAATCCATTCTTTCAGGTTTGTATTTTAGAACAACCTTTCCACTACACTCAGATATATGAAAAGATAGGACTTTATTCTTCTAGTCATTGTTCTCAGAGTTTGCCAGTCCCTTTCCCCCAACCTACTCATGACCGTAAAGACACAGGTTAATGCTTCCGTCATCCATAGTAACTATGCCCATGGATAAAATGATGAGTGCTAGCTCCGGAACAATTCCGTCCATTTCCTAAAACAGTTTGGGTCATTTTTGAGGTCCTTGGGCCACTAACCCTTGGACATCTCCTTAGTCCCCTTCCCCTACATGTGCTAATTTGGGTCCTAGCCAATCAGATCTTGGCTTAGAGTAGAACCTTATAAGATAGAAGCATCTTGTATCTCTAAGATGCTTCCTCCCAGGCTACCCTGTAAAGTCAGAGATAGATCTCATTCTTGTGTATGTAGGAGAGAATTCAGGCAAAGAAAAATTAAAATCACTACACAGTAAGAATCCAAGAAGGCTCATTATTGTCACCCCCACAGTAATTCCCATTACCTCGTTTTCTCTTTTTTTATTCAAGAGGGTCTCCCACTGGGTTAATTAAAAGCAATATGAACCTCTGAGATGCTCAGTGCACCCCCTTCTGGTTAATGGTATTAATTCTGAATATATTTAGTCATTCTCTCACAATCTATTTGTTTAATAATTATTTGTCAATAATTATTTGTTTGTTAATTATTTGCAACTATATGCATGGAGGCACAGAAGTGCTGCTATTCCCTCAGAAGGCAATTTAAGCACTCTGTATTTTAGGACTGCCTTAACACAATTTGAATTTATGAAATAAATAAGTGCTGAGATACAGAAGTTGTTCATATTTCTAAAAAGGAATTTTGAAAAAAATCATCAAAACTGTAGGATAAAAAATGTGAACTCCGTTTGTGTATTGCTTTAAAATTGCAATTGCTTTAAAATTCACGAAGATTTGAGTAGAAAGCTTGAGAAAGAATGTAAAAGCAAGAGAAGAGGTCTTAGGTGGGGTCACTGCCCACCCTCCTGTCTCTCCTTGTGCAAATTGCTAAGAGTGAAAAGAGAAGTGAAATGAACGCACAGCCAGCTGATGTTTGTTGCCCTTCTGATTCCTTACGGCTGCCAAAGGTCTGGATTGCCAGCTGGCATGTCTCTGTCATACTTAAGGCTTTGCTGTTGCAACCACCAAAATCATCCTTATTATAATCCCAGTCAGAGCCCTTTCAATACTTGATATGTCTAAATGCTTCCTGATTATTTTTCTAGGAACTGGTAGGCCTGATGCTTATGCCTCAGCTGACAGGGCTGTGCTGAGGGCCAGGAGTCCCCTACCTCTCTGCATTCTTTTCCAGTTAGCCTCTCACATTTCCCAGAACAGGGAGAGCAGGAAACGCCAGTTACTCCAGGTACTTCTGGATGTAAATAACCCAGTATATGGAGGCAGAGGATGTTAAGTGGTGATAACATTCTCTAAGACTGCAAAAAAACTTAAATGGAAACCATCCTTCTGCAGGCTCTCCACATTTTTCTTCTTTTAACAAAAACATGCCCAATTATTTCACTATTTCTTAAACTAATAAGCTCTGGACCGTTCATATGTAGGGTTCCTGGAAGCAGTGTATGAACAGGAAATCTCCCTTCTGTAAAGAGAATTATTCCCATAATGCAATGGGAAGAAAATCTAACCTCAGAACCAAGAGTTGGGAGGACTTCATAAAATCTTTTTTCAGTTTCTGGAGAGAATTTTACTTAAGATATACTATTATTTTTCTTCCTGAGAAAAGAGGTACCAGAAGAAAACCAGTAATCTAGAGGGCTGCCACCGGAAAACATAATTTTGAGGTTCCCCAAGAGTATCTGAAGTGGATTATTTTGTTTTAGGAACTATACCAAGAGATTTAATTATGCCTTTCTCTTTATTGCTATTTCAGCAATATTCCTTTGAATTCCTATGGATTTCTCTAACAACCCAGCTTTTCATAAAATGTATTAAAAGTCATCTTAGTTTACACCACAGTTATAGTGTCAAATGTCCTGGGTGGCAATGAAAAATAATATCTTAGACAAAAGCCTTTGTGTCCCTGGGTTTGTTTTTGCAAGATGCTTAGCTTATCATGTATTGGTACATATATACTTTAAAAATGTTTAATAATTTAACATATCTTCTTTCTTGCATTTTTATCAGTTTATCCTTATGTACTAATTCCTTCTCAGTCTTTTTGTCTGACCAGAGTCTATTTCTTAGGGTCCCCAATAAATAACTGTACGGGAATAGAGAATAACTCCACTGTGTTTAAAATTGGTATCCTCTTGGGTCAAAGGTTAATTATATAGGTTAATTATATATCTTAAAACAGAAAAATGACTGAGAAAATCCAAAGTAGAGTAAACATTCAAATAATATATCAAATACTGGGAATTACATCTATGTTGGGCAACAAAAAGAGTCCTGTTGGAAAATATGGACGGTCTATCTGATTTCAGATAGGTTGTGTCATCAAAGAGCCAGGTTGTCATATTCAACATATTACTGCTCCATGGATTATATCTCAATTCTTCCTGATCACATGTATATAGTCAGCCCATGCTATTTTTGGAGAATGATGTGCTGCATAAATACAGCATCTGTCCACTTTTGATTGCTCCAACGTTTCAAGCATCCAGTAACGTCAACTCATTAGTTTTTCACTTACCCATTATTTCAGCCTGTCTCTAAATATGTTCTTAACACTGAAAATTCTATGAGTTTAAATTCTGAAATTTCTTTACCAAAATATATAATGCCTAGATTAAATTTTGAGAAGTAATCCTAGGGGTTCATTAAGTGTTGCCAAGGGAGAAAGTGGTTAAAAAAAAAAAAGTAGGGTTTAGGATGAAGGATATTAGAATAGAGAATCTCGTGTAAAAATAGAGGTTTTGTTCAGGGTTAAGTGTTTTAGGGAGCCACTATGCTGTTGTTGAAAGGGTATGATTAGAGTTTAGCAATACTGAGTAGGAATCAGACATCTGTTACTTCATGGTTGTAAGACTTTGGACATCTGAGTTGGTCTCATATAACTTTAATTTCCTTATCAAAAATGCAGGGATAATAATACTTATTTCATCTATTCTTGCCAGAATTCCATGATAGAACATTATATAAGTGCCTATATTAAATTAGACACTAAAGGCAAACAAGTAAACAAACAACCAGAACAAATTATAAATCTAAGAATGAAGGTAGCAGAAAATTTGCAATAGGTTCTTGTTTCCTAATGTAAAATAAAATAGTCTTGGTTGATGTTTCCTATTCCCCCCCCCAAAAAGAAATAATCTCAAACTCTTGAATAATAATTCTATTAAAATATGTACTAAACTTTTGAAAGTGTAAACTGAGAAAATAATGTTTATCTGAAAGTTGGCCTGACATAACTAGAGTCTCTTCCAGACTTGCCAGGGAAGTAGGGCAGGAACCAATGTGCTTGTTTTTTGGTATGGTACATAAATAATCTTGTCCACAGAGGCCCCAAGAGTTCACTTGGAGTAGGTCTGTTCCTAATGCTGAACAAAAAACAAATGCTGAAGGAAAGTGTAAACCTCTGAGAAGTCATCAACGAGGGGTTTATAAAGAGCAAATTGTACTCAAAGCTAATGTTCCCATTAGAGGTTATTATGCCTGTAGAGACATTGGAAGGAACAGCACTTATTTTTTTCCCCCAGGTGTATATCTTTGTAGTACTAAGACTTATTTTTAAATCAGGCCTTTATAAGATCTATAAACACAACACTGGGTAAGAAGTACTTGTGAAGGTATAGCTGATCAGAATTTTTGTATTGATGGGTTTCTACCAGTGGGTCAACTGCAACGCCAAAGGCATTTGCCTAACCTTCCACATCTTTCTTGGCAAAGATTTTCACAGAAGAGCTTGATTTAATCCTATTTCCCAATGGGGAAACTGCAAACCAGCAGCTATGGTGCAGGTGGGGAAGGGATTGCTGAAGGATGCTCATGCACCCTCAGACACACTTTTTTTTTTAGAGACAGAGTCTCACTTTGTCACCCTTGGTAGAGTGCTGTGGCGTCACAGCTCACAGTAACCTCCAGCTCTTGGGCTTAGGCGATTCTCTTGCCTCAGCCTCCCAAGTAGCTAGGAACACAGGCACCCGCCACAACGCCTGGCTTTTTATTTGCTGCAACTTCGCCGGGGCCGGGTTTGAACCCACCACCCTCAGTATATGGGGCTGATGCCCTACTCACTAAGCCGCAGGTGCCACTCAACCCTCAGACACACTTTTGAAAGTGAGTTCAGTGTTCAGTTCCCCAAATACTTTCTGACGGCCCTCAAGGTGCCAGAGATGTATTATAAACTTTTGGATATAAAAATGAATATGTCATGGTTCCTAACCTTGAATAGCTCATGTTCTAATAGGGTTGTGAGACCAGTACATAAATATATGATATAAACTATAAAGTTGTAAATGAAAAGGGAGATATGAAAGTACAGATAGAGGAATACTTAGGCCAATTTGGGGATTCCAGGGAGACGTTTTGAAGGATGAAATTTCTGAACTGATTCTCAGAGGCGGAGTTAGCTGCATGAGGCTACGTGGAAGGGAAGCCTTGGTGGGAGCGACATCCTTGGCAGAGGGAAGAGCCTGAGTGAAATCATGGAACTAGGTGACCATAATGTGTATAGTTTGCTAATGAGAAAGTAAAGGGTAGGGTGGAAACCTGCTGAAAAAAGGACTGGAGAAACCAGTAGTGGCCAGGACATAAAAGCCTATTTGTAACATTAAAGATCTTCTTTTTGATCTTATAAGTGATGGGAAATATGTGTTACCAGCCTAGAGACTGGATATGAAGTAGTAAGCTACTGAAATGGTTTATGCCAATGATGCTAAGAGTCAAAATGAGGAACAAAGTAGAAAGAGCAGAAGGAAATACAGACTCAAGATAGGAGGTACAACTGGCAAAAATTAAACACTGAGCAAACGTAGTCGTTTAATAGAATAGTGTTTTAGATGAAAGAAAATGATTTAGCAGGCACAGACAATAAATTCGGTTTTGAAACATGTTAAGGGTATAATGCCTGGGAGGATGTAAGAATAGTTATATCCAGCAAGTCTGTGAAGAGAAGTCCAGGCTAGAGATAAAGTATTGCAAGTGCTCAGTAAATACATAATAGTCAAATACGGAAAGAATTATATTGCTTAAGGAGAAAAATATGCATTCATTCATTGATTCATATACTACGCATTCATTCCCAGCAAATACTTAATGGGGACCTGCTATGTGGCAGGTATTGTTCTGGGCTCTGTGAATATGGTAGTGAACAGACAGTCTCTACCTCCACAGAGCATGGATTCCATAACCTGGACCAGGAAGTGTCTCCTCCAGTGGATACAGAAAGAGATCTCAAGGAGACTAAGATAGCAAGAGAAAGATCAGGAAAAGCAGGCTCCTAGAAGTCAAGGAAAGAGGGAATATTAAAGAGGAAGGGGAGATAAACAATGTCAGATGTGGCAGAAATGTTGAGTGAAATAAGATCTAAGAAGTGTTCATTGGGTGTGACAATGTAGGAGCCATGCTGACCTGGATGAACACAGGTTTAATGGAATGATGGGGCATAAACTAGATAACAGTGTCCGGCTTAATAAAAACTGGAGACATAGTATAAAATACGCTTGAGAGAAGTTTGAATGATAAGTGAAAGAGAAAGAAAGGGTGGAAATAGAGGGAGCAGGACATTCAGTCCAGGAATCGTGAAAACTTTATCTCCTGCCCTAATGCCTCATTTCCCATGGACTCTTGACATCTTTACTTTGATATTCCTTGGAGTAAAACTCAACAACCAACAAAAGCATCAGAAGTTCCTATTTCTGCTCATGCTATCACTGTTCCTAAGTAGTGTAGCTTTAAACCTGGCCTCCTTTTTATAATTCTGTCATCTAACCCTTGCAGGATCTGCCTCCTCTTTAATTTCTATTGCTACCCACCTTCCACAGACTTTTAATGTATCTCATACAGGCTCTTGTGTCAGCCCAACAAGAGTTCCTTCTCTTGTCTTTTAACCTAATAATCCATCACATCCACTGTTGCCAAAACAATCTTTCTAAAACACATTCCTGTTCACATAATTCCCCTGATCTAAAGGCTTTAGTGGCTTTTCAGTGACAACCCCAAATTAAGTGCATGGCCATTAAGCAGGTATTCTGATATCTCCGCAATATGGTTTCAGTCAAGATTTCCTGTCTTATATTTATTTTCCCCCAACATGTACTCTGGGATCCAGTCATAATGGCCTGCTCATCTTTCTCAAGTTCAATTTCCCCTCCCTTGGCCATGAATTCTCCCTTAGATTGTCCAAATTTTATCTATCCTCTAAATCCCAGTTCTGTTGTCTTCTTCATGTTTTTTTTTTTTCAGAATTCCCACACTGCTTTTATACTTTGAACTCTTACAACACTCACCCATAGTAATGCTTGTATGTTTATATGTTTCTAATCTCCACTGTATTTTAAGATCTATGAGGATGGAGAATATAGTATTTAACATGTTGTCTTTATTATCAGTGCCTTGGGCACAGGAGGAGGATAAACAAATGTTTGGTCAACGTAAGTGAATTCCCAAAGATATGAAAGTATGACAGTTTTGAGCTCTAAGTCATCTCAAAGATGATGCAATTTGTCACCCTTTTTTAAATGGGTAATTGAAGCTAAGACATGTTAAGCGACTTGCCCAAAGTCACGTGGCTGGTGAGGGACAAAACAGCCCCACCAATTCCCTTTCCTGGCTCTTTCTCTTCCCACTCATTACAGCACCTGTTTGGGAAGCGTGAGTTGAGTCATCATCCTTGTCAACAATGTCCCTGAGTTTGGCACCACCGTCGGCGTCAAAAACACAGAGTCCTTTCCAGTCCCCCAAGTTTATGAGTCCACAAGTTAAGGAAAATCTGGGAGGAGGCCCGAGCTGCCCGTCCAGCTTACCAGACGGAAGAGGGAGATGCTGTCCCCACGGATGCCGTAGTGGCTCAGAACCTCAGAACTATTGCTGATTCCAAAGGACACGTCTTGATGTTTCTGCACCATGCTACGGAACACTGGTACTGCTGGTATTTCTAAATCCTAAAAACAAGAGAAGTAACACTCCACAGAGGTTATTTTGGAGGAGAATATGAAGGAAAATTATGCTTATTCATATCAGAAATTATAGACTGATTTAGTGCCCTGTGAAACACGACTGGCCTGTAAGAATGCAGGCTAGATTTGCAGTGGCATTCTTGAATTTTCCAGGCTATGGAGTTAATAGGCAATTACCAACATTGCGGCTAAGCCTGGGATCTGCATCTGGGCTTATCATAGAATTCCAAGTCTCCTCGTAGCTGAGAGAAGCCTCAAAAATCATAGAGGCCTGCCGAGTCGGGTTGTGCTGTTGTTGACATACCTGAAGAGGCAATTCTTTGGGGGAATAATTTGTGAAGGACAGGGAAAAAAATTAAAAAATTAAGAAATACGTGCTGCAAAAAGGGCCAAAAAAAGGGGAGAAAAGAATAAAACCTTTGTTATGTTAACACAAGTTTGTGCAGGATGTGGAAGGACAGTCCATCTCCCGTCACTGGACAGTGCTGTTCACACCCGGGCCTGCGGGAGGGAGCGGGGAGGCCACTTCCCAGCCGTGACTCCAGTCCCCCCATAAACACAGGCAGGCAGCATTTTCCCTGCTTGCAGGACTTGCGCGCTGCAGCTGCAGTCAGCCCACAGGAACAAACATCCTCCCTGCATCACCCTGGGCTGAAGGAGAAAATGGGGAGAAGAAAAGATGGCCCGCCTTGCCTCTGGGGTCAGGCAGGGGTTGGTAACTTGCTCTTCTGAAAGGGTGTGAGTTCATTAGAGTGAACAATTATTCACTGTGGGTTCCTGTCTTTTATTCTGTTCCTTCAAATGGAATTGCTCAGGGATGGAACAACGGCCTCTGGTGGCGGTTTCGGTTATTTCACGCGCCTCCAGTTCCGGTCTCTCGCCTTTCCGTCTTTCCCAGGGGGACTGTTTCTGTCTCCAGCTCAGACCGCTCACCATGGACAAAGAGCTCCCTGTCTTGCTTCCCCACTTGCATCTCACTGGAGCTATTTCCAGCTGTGTACGCAGCATCGACAGGGTGACCCTAAGTCGGAACTGATGAATACAAAACAACAACAAGGTCTGCCCTCAGAAAGCAGGGTCTTGACCTGCTGCCGGAAGCATCAGATGCTGCCCACCGGGGAAAGCTGAAAATGTTGGGATGTCGCCCTCCCATGTACGACTGCCTGTCTTAGACAGGTGGCAATCTGAAAGATGGAGGTTAATACCTTGGATATACAAAAGGGCATTTGCTTCCGACATTTTAGAGGAGGGAAGAGAAAGAAGAATGAGTCTGTGAATTTTGGGGAAAGGGTTTAGACAGGTAACTATTAAGTGAAAGTGTTGCTGGCTGAGGAAAGTTGAGGCTCGCTTTGGCCCTGCCTATTCTTATTGTGCCATGAGAATATGGACTAAGAGCAGATAAGGACAATGGTAGGGTTTGAAGAAGACATTCTTCCTGCAGACTTAAGCTTAAAAGCGTCCATAGATGAGTTGATCCAGCCAGTGGGCTCAGAACTCTCCAAGCAAATTTGAGAAAGGCATAGAGACAGCAAATGCCCAGAAACTGAGAGGTCTCAGCAGAGAGCTGAAAGCAGACTGTGTGCTCACCACCCCTTACTTCTAATGCAGTGTCATCTGGTCCAGCACTAACTGTCACGGCTCCCTTGAGGTAGAACATTTCTGGCTCTTGGGGAGATATTAATAGCAAGTGGAACATCTGGACTAACCTGGAAGAAACCTATGACAGCCACTTCAGCAGCGGTGATGTATTCCACGGCAGCTGGGGCATCCGGGAGCCACATAGGTTCCTGGGCAGCACCAGGGCCATCTAGAGAGAGAGAGAGAGAGAGAGAGAGAGAGAGACAGAGGATGAGAGAGAGAGAATGACAAGGAGAGAGAGAGATCAGAGGAGAAACAGCAGCTCTAAAAAGTGAAGGCAACTTTACCTTTTCTCTCCAAACTAAAATCAAGGAGATCACAATTTCTAAGAGTGCTGTTGCCATTCCAAGGCATTACTTTTCTGCTAGCATATGGAGGGTGACCTCCTATGGTCTCTTTCCGCGGGATACTTCCAGACTTCCCACCTTTCACTGGGCAGCACACACCTTGTCCCGCATTTCCTCAGACGTTGTCTAGGCTTGGAGGATAAGTACCCAGAGCTGCTCTTGTGCTCCCTTCCCTTCTTCTGACAACGCGCTCACCCTGTGATTACCCAAGTGGTGTTTTTCTTTTACCTGAGGATTTCTCAACTTCTTCAGCAACTTCTTGGGCCAGATTACATGTGAGGAGAAATAGGAGAAACAGGCATATAAACTGGGCAGCCTCCATTGCTCCTCTCTTGTCCTGCGCCGACCCTGGACTTGGTGTTTTGGGTGTCAATTCAAGGCGACCCACTCTGTAACTGATTGGCTGTAGGCTTATTGGTGCTCTGGGAACTTTGCAGCTGGCTCACGGGGAACCTTCAACTTCTGAGATAAAAGAGCAAGTTTAGAGACAGGGCCTCAGAATATAGCCAACCAGAAGAAAGTCAGATCAGTTTATTTAAATAAAAAAAGGTAAATATTCTGTGCCAGGTATTGACCTAAGTACTAGGGATACTATGGTAATTGTGATCTGATCTGGCATCTGCCAGCTTAGATTGTTAATAGGAGAGACAGACAAAAAGATCATTTAAATGTAAGATGGAAATTGGTAACAGGTAGAAAAATTCATAGGGCCTACAAGAGTACAGACTAAGGGTATTTAGGGCAATGATAGGGCTCCATGAAGGAGTTTATCCTTTGGAAGAAGTTCAAGCTGAGTGCTGGATAAGTAAGATTTTCATCAAGCAACAAAAGGTATAAAGGGAGTTTCATGTAAGAGCTAAAGCAGAGAGGTGCAAATATAGGGTATGAAAGAATCATTGATAATCGAGAATTACAAAAAGGAAGGGAATGGTCAACATGGGCTGAGAGGCATGCTGGGGCCAGGTCCTAGAGGGCCTTACACGATATACTCAGCGTAAGGACTTCAACTTTATTCAGTAGGTGGTGGGAACCCTATGAAAGGTCTTAAGGAGGAGAAAGAGACACTGTTCGATCTTGTCCACAAGAGCCTATGGGAAGCCCAAGATGTCATTTCCATGGCTTTGGGACATAGAGGTCTCAAGCTTAGGAGAAACTTCCATGTGAGAATATTTTAAGAGAAATTGAATTTAGATTTTCCATTGTTTGTATTCTGAATGCTTTCGTCCATAGCAGCGTGTCAGAGGGACCAATGTACTCCCAATAACATAAATATCCCGCCTTGTGTGTTCCCTCCCATGCCCCTTGGAGGGGACTCACAAATCTGAACCTTCCGGTTGCCATATTTATTGTATGGAAGAAAGCAGAAAACAAGGGTCTTGGGCAAACAAACAGTTGTTTTATTCTTACTCTCTTGCATTGTTTACAGTGTTTCCCACAAAAGAAGGACCCCACCCGGCAGGGGACGTGAGTAGGGATCTAAAGGGCCAGCAGCAACCGCAGAGGAATCCAGGGATGGGAATGAGGATGGGAACGGAGACAAAGGGTCTGTTAGTGATGGTCTGCCTGTGTCCTAGCCTCTGGGTGCTCCAGCGGGAATAAGGGAGGGAAACACTGAATGATGGTGTATTGAGATGGAGAATGGGGAATATCCAGCCTCATGACGGCAGGCAGGATAAAGGCCCAGTTAAGGCCGCCTCTGCTGGGCAGCACTGGGAGAGACAGGGCAAAAGAGATGCATCAGTAAGGGCCATGATGGAGAGGGCCCCAGCTGTAGACAGGGCGGAGGGGCAGGGTGGTGGATTCTTCTAGGTGGCAAAATGGGGAACGGGCTGGGGTGGTGCACTCATTCTGTCCACTCCTTCTTAATGGACAGGTTCCACTCCCAGGTGAGGTGGTCGTGCTTGTCGTCATCGGTGAAGAAGGACTTGTTGTGGTATGTCCCTCGGGCCAGCATGCCCTTGGGAGCCTCCTCGGTGGGAGTGAGGAACTCATATTCCTCTGCCCGGGGCCCGTAGCTGCCAACCATGAATGTAGCTTTATCCACTGGGAAGAGAAAGGAGTTCATTAGTGCAGGAGTCTGACGGGGGGACACACGCTCTGCAAACTGGAGAATTAGGAGTTTCCAACCCCAACTAAACATCAGATTGGCCTGGGATTTACCTTATCTGTTTTCTTTAAAACACTTATTTAAAATTGGGAGTGCTTTTTTTTTAATTATTACATTTTATTATTAAATCATAGCTGTGTACATTAGTGCATTCAAGGGGTACAATGTGCTGGTTTCATATACAATCTGAACTATTTTCATCAAACTGATTAACATAGCCTTCATGGTATTTTCTTAATTATTGTATGAAGATATTTGTATTCTGTATTTAGTAAGGTTTGCCTGTACCTTTCTAAGATGCACCATAGGTATGGTCCCCCCAATTACCCTCTCGCCACCCCAACCTCACCCCTCCCCTCCCTTGCCCATTTCCCCATATTCTTGTGCTATAGTTGAGTTATAGCCTTCCTATGAAAGCTATAAAGTAGCTTCATAGTAGGGCTGAGTACATTGTAGTAATGCTTTTTATAATGCAGTTTCCTTTGCTTCACTCCCAAATACTGTGATTCAGTAATCTGCTGTGGGTCCTAAGAATCGATACTTTTAAACTTCTTTTTTTTTGGAGACAGAGTTTCACTTGGTTGCCCTCGGTAGAGTGTCATGGCATCACAGTTTACAGCAACCTCCAACTCCTGGGCTTAGGCGATTCTCTTGCCTCAGCCTCCTGAGTAGCTGGGATTACAGGCACCCACCACAACGCAGGGCTATTTTTTTGTTGTTGTTTCATTTTGGCCGGGGCCGGGTTTGAACCAGCTACCCTCAGTAAATGGGGCCGGTGCCCTACTCACTGAGCCACAGGCACTGCCAAGAATTGATAGTTTTATAAAACAACACAACTGACTCCGCATATCAGGAAGTTGGGGAATCAGTGCCCTAATCTACGGGTACTTTCTTTTTTTTGGAGATGAAGTAGATTGTGCCATTAAATAAACCCAGACATGTTGAGACTTGAGTTCTGGTCTCAGTCTTGCAGGTACTTAATTCACGTAACATTTTTTTGAGCCTCCATCTATTTTTCTATACAATGGAATTCTACGTACAAACTATCAGTGCATGAGCCTATCAACTGGGGGATATTAGGTAACAGGTGGGGATTGGAAGGAGCAGAATTGAATTCTTGGTAGAATACTTGGATGGAAAGGGAAAATTAGGAGTTGGTTTTAAAAAGTGAAGACCTGAGAAAAACGGTGAAGATAAGCAACTACATTTATTTCTCGGTGGGTAAGTGGGATATAAAGAAGAGTTTGGGGTTGAAAAGTAGTAATACATGTATTGTTAGGCAGATAAGCACCATACAGTTGACTGTTAAGTGTTGTTAATAAGTTTGAAGGAACAGCTGCAGACACGATGTTGTCCTTTTGCCTAAGTGAGGCGATATAGTCTTATCCCCAAAGGAAAATCACAGCAACCTGAAAATCCTGGGCTTAAGTTATTCTCTTGCCTCAGCCTCCCAAGGAGCTGGGACTACAGGCACCTGCCACAACGCCCGGCTATTTTTGTTGTTATAGTTATAGTTGTCATTGTTGTTCGGCAAGCCCGGGCCAGGGGCGAACCCAGGGCCCGGGCCAGGGGCGGTGTATGTGGCCGGCGCCCTAACCACCGAGTGCCGGGCACCGAGCCTGAACTATTTTTTCACGACACTAGGTATTGGTAAGGCTGATCAATAGCTTTCAGGTCAATGTTCTTCCCTGGGATTTGAGCAATTGATTGGTTTTCCATGTCATGCAGATTTATCAGACAATTTCTCCCTAATTGTTTGTTTATTAACTTGGTGGGACTGACCTATGCTTTTCCCACTTCTGGGGAAGAGGTCACCTCCGGTGAATAGGAACTGTAAAAAGTCTTTCCATCACCTACTGCCTCTTAATTCTCTCTGCCCATAACATCGCAGGAAAACCGAAGGCAGATTCTCAAGGCACGTCGATATGCACTACAGATTATGTGATGTTGTTTATTATCTGTCGCAATTAGACAGCTTTTCCCAATCCTAGAAAGGGTATTTTTTTCTATTTCTTTGTCAGCAAATTGCGTTCTGCCTGCCCAATGCCACTGCCACGGTCAGGTCTTTCTTGTTTGGGATTTATCTGAAACTTGGGTTTTATGCTCGTGAACTGCTTTTATACTTTTGAGAGTATTTTTATGTACTTTGTATCATTCAAACTTATCTAGTTTACTCTTCCCTTTTATGAGTAATAACGTTGAATTCTAGAAGCTGATTGCTGAAGGGTTGCTGCTGACCCAGTCTCAGAGAGGTCTCCTGAACATTAGCCTTGCTATTAATGTTTAGGTCAGAGGCGTATGTGTGCCTGTCCACAGCTTTTATCAGATTCTTATGAGTCTGTGACTAAAAATTATTAATGACCACACATTTCAGTATCAGAGAAGAATGGTGGGGCAGTGCGAAGTGCAGGGTCACTCACCTTTCACCCCAGTCCGGTAGGTGTGCTGAACATATTTCAGGCCTGACACAATGTCCCTGTTCACCTGCAGGTGGGGAGGATCAAAGCAACCAGATTAGAGAGGGTCTTTCATTTTTTTCTCATCTTTCATGTTGAATCTGACAAGCTGAATCTTGTCTTAGAATGAAAATACTGAAGATTTAGTTCAGAATAGGTGTTCCTATAATCATGTAGCGTGGGCATAATGCAGTGATGAGAGAGAGATCACAACATTCAGTGTTGTCAATTTGGTTTTAATTATTGACCATCATGAATTTTATTGTCCTGGAGTGGTTCATTAAAATATTGTCTCAATATTCCTCCTTCCTCAATGGTCCAAGCATGCCCTTGACCTTCTTCTCCCTGATACTACTGGCTGGCCAGGAGATGATCTTGTCTTAGAAAAGTTTATGAAGATACCAACGGAAAATATTTTATAAATATCCAAAAACCATAACCACAGAAATGATCCACCTAGGATATGAAAAACAAATAACAAGGAGAAAAGCGGTAATGGAAAATCAGGTCTAGAAAATGGTTGTGCCTTCAATGAAAGTGAGATTGGAGGCGAGAGGTGAGATGGGCCACACAAAAACATCCTTCTTCACAAACAACTGGTGAAATCCACTTGCATCTGGCAAGCGTTTTGGATGTCTGTCATATTCAGGTATTGTCTGAGATCTTGCTAATTTTCCTAGGCCTGTCAAAGAAAATTCACTAAAGCAGCATGAAAATGCAGACAGTCCAAGCACTTATTTTTTCCATGATTCATCTTACCTGGGACTGACCCAGGTTGTCTGTTAATTTTGTACCATGGTCATGTCTATACAAACAAATTAAAGTGGACATTGCATCATTAGCGGGAGGGCTTGGTTGAGTATTCAGCAATATGGAAAATGAAAGAGTTTTCAAATAATTTTTCTCCAACAGTAATTATGACTCCCTTTTTATTTTGGCCACGATAGTTAACCACTCAACCTGTGCTCACTGTGTTGGCGATAAGGTAGCAAAACAGTGAACACGGCCAGCTTTAGATTCTAAATTGTCACTCAGGAAATCTGTAGAATAAACTTACCGTCATCAGGCAGGATAAAACAGTTTTATTGAAGAGATGGTAACAAAATGAAGCCCAAACTTTCTAATTACTCTAAATCACAGATGTACCTCATAGGAATAGGAAAAAATTAATGCATCTTTCTAGAAGTCCCTAAGCTTATACCTCAGACCTAGTGGGAGATGTAACCTGGTACCATTTTCTTAAGAAGAAAAATGGTAATGAGATAGCGGTAAGAACTTCAAAGAGTTTGCCATTTTGCCACTGCTCCATAGATAGTCCATTCAACAGAAATACATTTGGGATGGGTGACAGAGAGTATGACTGGTCACAATATCCTCTTCTTCTGCCTACACCTTCTCCCCAAGGTGTCTCCCACCCCAGGAGAAGGAAGCTTCAGTGATAAAAATAAAAGTGAGGACCTTTAGGAGTCAGAGATACTACACTTCCTTGGGAGGCAGAAGGAAAGGGAAGGGGGAACTAGAAGAACCATCCTAAACCATGTTTTTAGAAAATGCTGCAAAGGTTGGAAGGAAAAAGCGAAGAACATTGAGAACAACAGAGATAAGGAAAGAGGGTTTTAGGATCTGGTGTTATAAACGCAAACTTTCCTGGGTATTTTTCAAGAGATGTTAGTAAGAATTTAAATTGCTTTTCAATTATTTCTGACTTGCTCTGGTGTTTTTCTAACGGTAGCTCCATGCTGGAAGGGGCCAGAGGGTAATTAGACTTTATGTAGATAACACAAAGAGAGGCTAAACCTCGGAAATGGAGGAGACTTGGTGCTGCCCTTCCTGTCCTCCTCATGTGTAACCCAGAAGCCCCAGGGCCACCCCAGGGTGCTCCTCCTCGGCTTCCCCACCCACAGCAGAAGACCTTTCCTTCTCATCTTACTCACCCCCAGATTTACCTGTCACATTTTATTTGATGAAACTAGCTTATTGAATTGACAAGTTAATGCAATAGCATTGAGAATTAAAAGTTGAACGGATACACAACCCATTCTAGGCGTATTTGGATGGGGCGCCTTAGCAAACCTCAGGTACTTCAGTAATAAATGACAGGAAACAAAGAAGTACACCACACCTCAGTGCTTACTATAGAGGAGGTGCTGACAAATATTTCCAGAATGGAATTATTTTGAGGCATATTTGTATGTGGTGAGTGATTGTCCATTGACCCTGAATCACATCCTGCACCTAGTGGGAAGAAGGTCCCAAATTAGGGAGTGTAGAGACTTCCTTGATGGAGCCCAGGCCCTGGAGAATAAGGCTGAGAGGGAATGAGGGGCGGCGAAGACAAACACAAACCATGCAGTGCAAACAGTGCATTTCTGACCTATTTGTTTTCAAAGTCAAGGCTAATTTTCTTTTGACTTGGGCTACTCATCAGGGTATATAGCTCTTTATTACATGCCAATTTCTTCCTTATTTAGTTCTGCTCTTGCCTGGTCAACTGCTCCACAGCTATAATTACAAGGTCCAGGTATTTAGCAAAGATGACACTCCCTGGATTTATACAATCATTGAGTAACTAGAGCTGAGGCCCTATCTGTCCTATTTTCCTGTTAGTTGATTCGTTATTTGTTCACATCTTGTGTATTCAACAAGTATCTACCATATACAAGGATTTGTGTAAAATGTTGGAAAGAAGGGATATACAATTTCATCCTACCTCAAGGTGTTTGTGTTGTATAAAGTGGGATTGACACAGAGGGCACAAGGTGAAGCAGTGTGTGCCTCGTGGCTACATCAGTTCACAGAGAGAGGGACCCCGGGGGCTTAAGTGACAAGGGACAGTTTAAGGAGTCCTGGCTGGGTAAAGGAACAAAGCAAGAGCGTTTCTCAACAGGGAGAATTGATAGTTGGAAAGAGCAGCGTTTCAGACCCTGGCAGGTGTAGAGGCCAGAAACAAAAAGTATGCCAACACGATAATGCAAGAAATTTAGTCACTGAGCATAGGAAAGATTTAAACTTTGTAAAAAACGCTAAGGGTAAGATACTTACTTTGAAGTGAATTTTGACTTTATATTCAGCACCTTCCTTTAGCACAAAGGTTTCTTTTTTGAGGGCTTCGAGATCCCCTGTAGACAAAGATTTACAAAGAATTTATCCTTCTCAGAGGCAGATACAAAAATTGATACATGAAGTCTAAGGTCCAGAGCCATTGGTTGGGGACATCAGAAAATGCTGGTCCATAGGGTATTCAATTCAAAGAATAGTAAGTCCCTATATACACACTTATCATGCCTGAACTCTTGCAGCTCCATTATGAAAGAAACGTAATAGTTTCTCCATCCCCAAGTTTCATGACAATGCTAAAAATATATAAGACATTACCAGTAATGAGTAATGAAGATAAATCTCTTCTAATTGTCAATACTAAAACAGCTTTTAGTCAACCATTCTAGAAGAAAATCTAAATTATCTTTTTATTCTTAAATTGAAGATGATGTCCCGTATATGTGGTCAAATCAAGAAGTGATTAAAGAATGTGCCACGACCTCCCAAATAAAGAAATAGGACAACGTTATTATACAGGAGTGCCATCTACTTGTTTTTAGGGATTTGGTAATGTCTGTGGAATTTTCCTAGCTTTCAAACATTTACTTGTTTTGTTCCCTTTTATCATTCTAAATAAACATTCACTTTGTACTTATTTTTGCCTATGGATGTATTTATAATTTCATGTCATTTTTTTTTAGATCATTGAAGTTATACAAACTTTAGTTTCCATAAAACTAGGATCTGCCCCTAATTCCTGTACCTTGGTGAGGGGGGTAATCACCATCTGTTCTTTTCTCAGCGTGCTCCCATATAAATTGATATGCAGGTGTGTGTGTGCGTGAGTTTTGCACCTCTCTGCACATGTGCTTCCCGAATACAACGGTACCAGAATATCTCCTGCACCTCTGGGATTCACCTCAGCAGCTTCTTTTTGACAGAAAATCAAATCTGTGTTTCCTCTGCTGGGCAAGAAGGCAGAGACCAAGGGTTCGTCTGCAATAGCAGAAGGCCCTTCTAAACAGAACGGATTATCTTTGTGCCCGTGCAGACCTTATGTTGCAAATGGACAGCTGTAGCTGGTAGCATTACATGATTTTGCACAGGAAGAAGTGTAGGTTCTGGTGGGAGAGAGCAAGTTTCTCTCCTGGACAGAGAAGGGGCTAGAATGTGGGGGTAGTCAAATTTGTGTGTGTTGCTCTGATGATTTCAGTTGAGCAGGAAGCGTGTCTTCTCAGCTTCTGATTTCCTTCTTCTGACAAAAAAGCCCATATAAGGTAAAGAGTGGATACACACACCCCGTAAGAGGGGAACTACCCCGTGGCTAACCCTGCTGTTCTAGACTCGCCCTTTACTCTGTCTCAGAAAAGTCCAATTTTTTAATTGGGTAACTTTTTTTTTTCATTGAAGACCTGCCTTTGATGCCCCCACTTTCCTGGCTCTGTGGAACTTGTCTCATTCCTCTCCGATGCCCATTTCTCTACCATCCCCACCTTGCAGTCTCTCTGCATCTCCTCAGGATCCAGGTCTCAGCAGAGGGATTGACCTTTAGTCGCGAGGTGAAAGAAAATAGCATCTTACTCTGTACGTCTTTAGCACAGCAAGTTGCTCATTTAATAAAAATAAGAGCTTTAAGCTAAAACAGTAAGTTTACTGCAGTGGAATTTGTAACATTATTCACAATTGCTGCTGGCCTTCAGGGAAGTCTTCTAGCTGATAGAAAATCATTTTTTTTAATGTTTAGACTGTGTAAATATTAGAACTCCAGAAGCACGTGGCTTGATTCTCAATATTTCCATCCTCAGTCTTTTCTCCATGAATAGTAATTTTCTTCCTAATGTGCAAATAAAAATCTGAGCTAAATATAAATAAATACATCATTCGTATGCCTGCACTCTCTTCAATTAAATAAAGAGTGTGCTTTTCATTAAACAAGTAAATACTGTGCACTTGAGCGCAAGGATGTGTAAACTGGGCCCAGGGTCTATACCGCTGGGATTCATCTTACTAGAGTTTTCTCTTTCTGGGATGGGAGACAGAGACCAAGTTTCCTCGGTGACACCTTAGGCCCCTCTGAGCAGTACAGATGTGTCCACTCACCAGTAAGGTCCATGGTGATTGGTCCTGGGGCACTCTCACAAACCAGGGTGAGCCGAGTGACAGTGACGTTGGGGACTGTCGGGTCTGCAGGGTACAAAAGAAAATGTCAGCACAGGGAAGAGCTCTGCGCGGGTACTGAGGGTGTGTGCATTCCAAGAGGGAGACAGAGCCTGTAAAAAGTAAAACCGTCTCTCTTTCTGGAGTAGACATGGAAGCAAAAGTGGCACCTTCACCATGCTTGATCTTGGGGGCTTTACAAATGACAGCAATGCTATTTCTGCCTCAGACACTTGTATCTCTACTGTAATTCTCAACACCTAGCATGTCCTGAGTGGCAATGCTAGTAAGAGACTCGGGTGGTTGGGCACTGCCCATTCATATCTTTGGGCCATGTCTTGCTCTGTCACTGTGTATGCTGAAGAGTTGAACAGTGAGGTGACAACCGGAGAAGCAGAAGAGAGAACATGTGGGAGGTGGTGGAGGAGGGAAATAGGAATCAAAACGATAGCCGGGAACGCTTTGTAAATCCCACATGTTGTTACCGCCTATATCGTTGAGTTGTGTCTGCTCTTAAGTTATGGATCTTAGTGATATGATCCATAACGTAATTCAGCATAAAGAAGAAGTTAGTCCTCTTCTCCGTGACCCTCCTCCCGAGGGGCAGAAGCGTCTGCCTTCTCAGGAACCCTCCTCCCACTCCGTCCCCACGTGTACACACACCTGCTACCACAGGGCCGTCTCCCAGCAGCGTTTTCTTGTACTTGGTTAGACTTTCATCGTCCTTGTCCATCTCCTGCAGCTCCTTCAGGGACTTCTGAGGGGGAGGCTTGTAGTTGAGCTTGCCGTCCAGATCATCCTCGTCCTCCTCAAGATGTGGCTCGGGAGCGTTTTCAGTCATTTTGATCTATTTCAGAGGGGGGCAGGGCAGCTGATTAGCCAAAAGTCAGTGGATATGAGAGATGTTGGTGGGGCTGCCGTGAGCACCATTCTTTCGCTGACGACCTTCATAATCATCAGCGAATCCCCAGATTTTTTCCTAACTCTATCTCGTTATATTTCATGAAATAATAACAATATGATATATTTCAGTCATTTCTCTGACCTGCCTGAATTTCCCTGTACTCTGATGAGTATCTCCTATGCATTGAATAAAATTGATTAGAAAGAAAGAATAAGTCACTTGTGCATAACAGACTATAAGTGAAGCCACACAGGGCAAGCCATCCTGAACAACAAAGCAACAATCTGGTTTTAATAGTTATCAGAATCATCAGTCCTCTGATCCAGCCAGCCTCACCAGGGTCAACACTCTCAGCATGCACACACTCAGCAATAAAGTCTTACAAAGGCAGGCAGAAGGAATGGTTGGCTTCTTCTGATTAATTGACTCTTTCCCTGAACTCCTGCAACACCTCAAAGGTGACTCAAGGAGTTGACACCAGCCTGAGGCGTCTGATGGTTCACACCCAACACTGTTAATACCACCTTGAGGGCAGGTTCTAGGTTCTAGGTTTCTCCAGAATCCCCCATAACGTAACACTTGGATAGTTCAGGCATTGGGTAAGTTTTCATTGGTTGATTTATTAAATTCTCATATACCTAAAGATACTCTGTTCTTTGAAAATGCCTCAAAATTGCAAAGGACACTTGAGATTCCTCTGGACAAAATTGGAGGTATAAGTTTTTCCTGAGTACCCTTCCATCTATGTCCCCTTTCTGGACCCATTTCCCTTCTAGTTGCCTCCTCCTTGCCCCAGGTCTGCAGTGACCTTATACTCTAAGGCCCCACCCGAGCACACCCTGGAGTCTTTCTTCTTCTAGCAACATCTACATTTACTTGCTTTGTTGTGAAACATTGAGGGGAAGTCTAATAAAATTATTTATATGTAAGTGTTAATAACGGAATAATGGGTCATTATTCAGAGCTGAAATGAACCTTTGAGGTGATATATTTCAATCTCTCATTTAATTATTGAGAAAGTTGAGATCCCAAGGTTAAGAGAATTGCCTAGATACATGTAGCTGAATGAGAGGAAACTTCCTAACCAAGAGGAAGAAATCCCTATGGGGAGAATTTCATGTCTGTGGCTGGCAGCCGTGGGAGGTAATTGCCAGGGAGATATTTGGGCGAGGAAGGTATTTTCTGATTCCCCTTGGTTCCACTTTGTGAGTAACACCGTTCTTTGCCTGTGACACAACTATAAAGCAGGATCTATCACATCTCATCCTGAGTGGCTCTGCAAACCTTTATAGTCCCCTGAGAGTGAAGATATCTTGGACGAACATCACTTATGTTTTTGATTATTCATGTCACTATCATTGGAAACAGGAAGAAAAATAATTTGGAAGTCAAACCACACAAAAGCAATTTTAACAGAAATAAAATCATAAAAGTAAAGAAAAAGAACAGAAAGAAGAAAATGATATCCTTTGGCTTAATCAGTCTTCTTCCTGCTAAGCAACAAGCTGAACATTACGAGTGAGCTTTGACCAGCTCTGAAATGGCATTGCAATGTTGAAGTCCATTTCCTGTACAGGAAGGAAACATGCGGGCTGTTTCTATGGTAACACTTGTCTCAGCTGAAGAACCAGCACCACTCAAAGCTAAGGCTCTACGGCGCACCAGAATAAACATAAAGACTAACTCAACTCATATTTCAAACAACACTTTGGGAAAGTGAATGAACTGGTCAGAAAAAAATAAAACAAACGAAGGCTGTCTCGTCTGGCTGTTATAGGTTGTGGGTAGTTTAAGGACAATTGTTAAGGTGCAGATGAGTTAACAAACCAGATAAGATTAATTGGATGAAACAGGTTCTTGTCTGGTGACCTCAGGAGCCTACCCAAACCCCAGGTGACCCCAGGAGAGTAAAAGCCACATAACAAACCCACCGACAGCACTAGGAAGGCTATGTACAGGGGCAGGGGGATGTGGGCATCCCAGCCCTGATGGGCAGGGCTTTCTAGAACATATCACTTGGATCTAATAAGTCACACCAAGCTCAACCATCAGGTGGTGACATTGCACCCAGTCACTAGCTCAAGGTGATTTCAGTAACCTCTATGGAATTGTAATCATGCTGCTCAAATCTCATTTTGAGAGGAGAATGAGAGAGAGAGAAAGAGAAATAGAGAAGGGGAAGGAGGTTGGGGAAAGAGAGAAAGAGATCTGGTCTAGGACAAATTTGCTACAATTCAGCTCCCAGCCCAGGATCATGTTCATCCATCCCAAATATTGACTATGTAGAAGTTGTCAGGTGACCAAAAGCCTGGCAGAGGGGCACAGGTGCACAGGGCCATAGGGTGCCTTTTAGGGTTGATTTTGGACAATCACCTCTTCACTGAACTAGGCCTTATCAGGCATGAGTTTTTGTTCCAGCTTTCCTACTAACTGGCTGTGACCCTCTGCATGAATGTTTTAACCACTGCGAATCTTACTTTTCTCATCTTGGGAGACGGGGGATTCGCATACATCATCTGTAGATGCTTCACTTTTCTAAGGCGTCTACAATCCCGCAGTCACGTGTCAGCTCCGTTACCAGACATTCAGTTACCTACTTTACCTATGTGTATAAGAGAGTAGCTAGTTCTGTGCAAAGGTACTGCATTTTAAGCTTTATTTAATTTTTCCCAGAGAGAAAATTATTTTTTTTCACCCAATAGCTCTTGGCATAATAGAGAATACTATAATAATAACAGCAGCTAATTTCTGGACATTGATGAGCCCCAAACTCAGCAATTACAGGCTAAGTGCTCTACATACGTTATTTTATTCAATCATCATGACTCTGTGAAGGACGCACTATTGGTTACATTTAAAAAATGCAGAAACTGAATAGTTCAGCTGTACAGAAGTTCAGAATTTCTATTCGAAACGTGACCCTCTAGATAGGAAAAAGAGTATTGGCATGTAAGTTGCTTGTTTCATCCATCAGTTGTGCAGCCTGATAAATTGTCAGCCAGAGACTCAACTTTTAACATTTTAAATAACTTGATACAATACCAGGCTGTGTTTTAGATATAACACAACCACAATAAATGTTTTAAAGATGTAGAAGAGCATTTGAAGATTCCTATAAAGTTCTCCAAGTAGCTCTCAACTCACGACAGTGCTGGATTTTATTCTAAGGGTTCTGAAAATGATAATCTTATCCTCCTGCTAGCCTCCAACTATAGTATGTAAATGATGTACCAGTACTCTATAGCTAACTTGCTGGCTTCCACATTAGAAGTCTCATAAACAGAAGGCAAGTGCATACTGGATCCATCACGGCAAATAAAAAAAGAAAAAGTAAAAAAAAAAAAAAAAGAGAGAGTATTGGCCTGGACTCTAGAGAGAAGGTATTTTCAATGAACATATTAACAAGAGATTAATATCCAGAATACATAAGTACCTCCTACTAATCATTTTTCATAAAAAAATGTTATTGTAGGTGAGTTTAAATTATGAAACAGGAAGTTTTATGTCCATAGATAATGGAAGTCTTAGTGTAGTCAAGCAAATTAACATATAAATCATCTCACATAAGTACCTATTTTTGGTGGCAAAAGCACCTATAATATACTTTTAGCAAAATTCTGACTCACAGTACAATATTATTAAGTTATGTCCTGCAGTTTCAGTTTCACGATTTATCTTTGGGTAATTTCAGGTTCTCCCAAAGCTATAGCTACAAATGGTATATATATAATCTGACAATGACTTCTCTAACTATACGTATGTAAAATTAATTATGGGTGTATATTTAACCACAAATACCAATTTTTCTCTTGTTTTCCTCCCATTACTTACTAAAGCGGGATGCTTCCTGAAGTGAGAATAGGAATTTTACAAAAATTTCACAGACTATTTTCCAATCCCATCATCTAAAGAGTAACTGCTTTTATTATTGATAATAATTATAATTATTGCATAAAATGCTAAGTGCTTTCTAGAGGGTTATCTCCTTTGGTTCTCACAACAATGTGAGAGGTGCCATCGTTCTTTCTTACAGATCAGGAAACTAAAGCACAGTTTAAGTAACTTGGCCCAGAAAACATCATGGAAGGGGTAGAATTGATGCCCAAGTGCAGGGTGGTTTGACTTTTAGGCGACCATGTGCTCTGTTGCTTCAGTTGCCTTTATTAGGAAGTTATAATAAAACTAGAGCTTGTCAGTCATCTTGGGACTCTACCTAGGGTGCACAAGCCCTGCAGGGACAACTTTAACAAAATAGGGAATTGTCACATAACGGTGGTTTCAGTGCAACCCTGTTCCTGTGTTATCTTGTGCAAGTCACCTAACCTCTCTGGGCCCCGTTTCATCCTTTGCAAAATGAAATCATTGCATTAGAAGACCTCTGAGCCTTAATTTAGTGACTCTACTGCTCCCTCGTTTAAAGAAGCTTGTGAAATGAGAGAGGGAGGGAGGAAGGGAAGGTGGGGTTGGAGAGAGCCCAGCTCATCAGCCTAGAACCTTCTGGTTGGGTTTTCTCACCTTCCTCCGCTGCTCACCCAACTGTTCCCCAAAGAGCAGAGTTGCCTTTTGTTTATTTATTTTTTACTTTGGGGCTTTACACGAGAAAAGTGAAATAGAGAATTAATGATTATAAATTTAACAAGGTTACTGTGGACCCCACCCGTGTGGCCCCAACGCACATATTGCTTTTTCTCATGTGCTTACCACCTCAATTTTCTCTATGTTCTGCTTCACAGATGCCTACACAGATTAATTTTCACAGTGGCGCCCTCACACGCCCATACTTGCTATTCAGCAAAGCACTGCCAACCATTAGATGTGCTGAGATGGGGACTTAATCTTCTCAGGCTCAATTAAAATGCCAAATTAAATTAGGATGGCTATTCACAGCACACATATGGAAACCGGTGTTGCTGCTTGCAAATTCAGTGATGTTTCCAAGACATCGAAAGTGAAATAAACTTAAGGATTTACACCAGTCTCAGGACAGAGTGCACTTGTCTTGTTCATTAATGCAGTTTTCCATGAGTTGAGGGTAAGTAAAGGTGAAACTTTACTTGGGTTTAGATGAGACAGATCACCTGGTTAGTTCAGAGAAAGGTGGTCTTCATGTCTGACAGAACACGGCCTTTGAGTCAGATGCACAGGGGTTCAAACCTGGGCTCTGCAATTGGTTTATTGTGGGACTTAAGCAAGTTGCTAATCTCACTGAGCCTCGGTTTTACCAACAAGAAAATGGGAATAATAATCCTTTTCTATGGGGTCGAGGGATTGGGAAAATATATGACAATTCCAGGACTGTACTGAGCAAGAGTAGATGTTCAGTAAATATTTGTCCCTTCATGTCCCTGCCTGGATGCCATCTGTTTGCCCGGGGTCAGAGAAGCCAGGTAACCGCCTCCACATCAGATGCTTTCCCTGGGTGGAGGCTGACGGGGTCCATTCCCACCTCCTCAAAAATAGGTTTTGTTTCTTTGAGAAGAACGAGAAGTTCTAGGACTTGTAAGGATTGTTTATAAACTGAATCAACCTTAAAATGAGACCATCACTACTATATTTCTTTAAAACACTTCCACATAAACAACTTAATTTTAGATTTTATTTACTGCTCCCTTTCCACATTGAAGCCAGAGGTCAGTCTGTGAACGATGAGAAATGTCAGAGAACATAGGCACAGCTAACAGAGAGAATTCTTTCTGGCTCTGGAGACAAATACTGTGGGGACGTCACTCATGCCTCAAAGCTGGCTGCGCTGGAATCTGCTGGCTTGTGCATCTGGACACACAGGCCTTGAGTGTTAGGTAGAAGAGGTAGACGGGGAAGAAAGGGCGTGAGAGAAGAGAGAGAAGAGATAGGATGGAAGAAGAGGGAAAGGACAGAGACAGGAGTGGAAGTCTCACAAATAGGGGATTTCTGTCCGGGAAGTACATATGGAAGCAGCAACGCTGCCTGTTACCCCTGCCATCTCCACTCCCTGCTAACTAGGATACGTCCGACTTCCCCAAATCTATTACCTCAGCCCCATGAAGAACATTGAAAACCTCAAAATTGGTTAAGAACTAAACCCATATCCGACAGGAGAGTATTTTGCTAGATATGATGAATATTATAATCAATCCCGAGGAAGATACAAATTATCAGAAACAGAATTCTTTAACATTTCCTTTTGTGACAGAAGCAATACCAAGGGTACCGAACATGTACACCCATTTTAAGAAAGGAAAATGCTGGTATTAAAATTGCAATATTAGCTATACTCTGGTATCATTTGTTATCTCGTCTATTGTTATCTTGTGTCTCTAGTAACTGCAGAAGTCAAACAAGACTCGCATATTGTAATTTTAATACAGTTTTTTACTTTCTTAAAACGTGGGCGCATCTTTGGGGCACCCTCTGTGTATTATTTCTTGCCTGTGCATTCAGGGTATACTCTTCTGACCCACATTTTTATGCAAACATTGAAAGAACTCTGGGGCCCCCGTCGGCTTTTCTGAGTGTCCACCACGTGAAGCCTTCGGCGGTGCCTTCACGGATACCATGTCACACAATCCTCAAAGAAAACTGCCCTGAGGCAGCCATTGCCTTTGATGGCGCCCCGTACTCACAAAAGTTTTAAATTAACACGAAAAGTTAGAACGCAAAGACAGTTTTTATGACCATGGGCTTACACTATCAAACCCTTATCACCAGAAAGCCCAAGTGAATTTTGAGCAGCTCAGGCTGTGGCCGCCAGAGAGTAAGTGGTACCACGCGGAGGGACTGGGTAAATTCTCTTTGAATGAATAGATGTTGAAGTTTCAAGAGTAACATGAGACCCATCTCTGGATATGCCAGGGTAGATTCTAACCTAGGATCCCAGGCAGCAGTAACACTGACCCAGGAATAAGCGTTTTCAGAATGTGGGATTAGAGAGCAGTTCTTTCATGAAACATTTCCTAAAACGCTATTCCCAGGCACCGTAGCTAGGGATTCTTTTTGGGCCCAGTACGTGACTGTAGTCGAATCACTTAGCACGTCCTCACTCTTCTCAGGATTAAAATATGGAAGTTTCTAACACCACGCCTGACACATAGCAGGCACTCTACAAATTTGGTTCTCTTTTTCTATCCACATCATTTTCACTCCCCAGGGCTTCTCTCTTCCTGTCAGCCGAAGTCTACAATATACTGTGCTCCTATGAAGGGGCTCAACCGCACGTTTTTCCCTCAGAATGATTTTGCTGTCTGAGCATCCACTGAAAAGAGAACCTCAGTGTCACTCAGAGAACTCTTCCCAAGAAACCAACTTTCCAGAGTATGGAAGGACCAGATTCCAGCCCAGGTCCAGAAAATGCCAGCCTGTTTTTGTTCCGCTATGGCATGGCTCTTCCCAAAGCTTGGCTTCTGTGCAGGCTGGATGGAGAATGAACTCTTCTCTCAGAATTCCACACACTTGATCAAAGAGTAAGAGGATCTTGTTAGGAAGCCTGTGCTATACCTAGTTGGGGGAGGGATACACTCCAGTGAATTAGACAAATCTAGGCCAATGGTAAGATTAATGATGCCGCCTAGTGACTCGGCCCTGCCCCTTGCACTCCCCCACCAACAGGCCAACCCAGACCTCTCCATTTCCTTTGCTTGATCTTCCCACAGTGAGGAGCCAACATGCCAGTGCTGACTTCAGCGGCCCTCAGTCCCCATGTGAAGGGAGGCTACGGCCCCCCCACGTGAGAGAGGTCTGCTTTCCCCTCCTTGAATGAAGAGTTGCTTAGGGGCTATCAGATCCAGAGCACAAGTTAACCCAGGTCTCAAGTTTAACTACAGACTATGTTTATAAAACACGCTGGTTGGGCTGCCCTGTAAAAGGGAAGAAAGTATCTCAGGTCACACCTAAAGCACTTCTCCTAATGGTGGCCAAAATGGAGACCTTGACATTTACAAGGTCCTCTGACCAAGTGTCCCAACTGGGCCCATTTAGATTTTTCTAGAACCTATCTCTTGAATAAAGTATTTGGTATCTTGCATGCTTGCTTTTAGTTTTCTCAGATGTAAAGAGTTCCCCCCCACCAACAACAGAGACGATCTTTCCGCCCATCTCACTACAGGAATTTAATGCACAGCTTTTGTTAGTGGTGGAAATTCTGTCCGGGTATGACTGATGAATAAGGAACGCGATGTGTTCTCCCGTTCTTCCCCTTGAAAGCTAAGTCTGTGCGCACAAAGGGAGGATTTCATTATGCATGTCTCTAATATGCCCAGAAAATTCCTTAGCGGAAATCAGTTTAATATTTAACAGCTTTGACTCTTCCCCCCTCTCTCTTTTCAACTAAGTCTCTTTACACAGTCTGTTTAAAAACAGGAAACCGCATATCTCCACCCCAGCACAACCCACCACCCTCCACCAGGGTCCATATCAGTTGGATCTAAGGTCTCTGCTTCGCAGCTTGGCCAGCTGCCTGCCCCTGGCTTGTAGGAATCCCCGCCAGGCACTCCCAGTCGGCGTTCTCCCAGCCCTCCTCCAGAAAGTTCAGGATTTCACCTCCTGGACCGCCCGCACCTCTGCCCTCCCTTCTCCAGCTGTCACCCCCTGAGTCACTTCTACCCTCTTCTGCTCTGACTTCTCCTTCTCTGCAGAACTGCTCCGAGCAGCCTCCTTAGCAGCTTCTTATCACAAAGTTTGCTTTCAAGAACTGCCCCCTGAAAGGAATGATCAGCGTGGCAGCCCCATTATCTCCGACTCTGCTCTGTGCCCACCTGAAGCCTCCCCCGCCTGAGGCATTGGAACTTACATTTAGTGCTTCACGTCTCTGTCCGGGGTGCCTCTGTCTCTCAACTCTGACTTCTGCGTACTGGCAGTTAGAACAGGAAGGAAGTCAGGGAGAGAAAAAAAAATGTTTTAAACCTACTTGAAGAGGAAACTCCGGGCTGTTTCAAATCCTGTTCCTTTGCACTGCCTATCTCTCGATGGGCCAACTTGAGCAGTGGTCTTGTCAATTAATGGCACAAGTGGGAGCGTGACAGCCCATGTGACGTGGCGAGGCAGGAGTGTGCACGCGGGAGTGTGGCGCCTGCAACCACGGGCATTATGAATAATTGTGCAGCTATGTCTGAAAATCGGGTCATCTCAGTGCATCAGCCTCCTGAGGCAAGTAGCCTAAAACCAGTAGCAATAAATTCACATAGGCTTTACTTTGTACCACTAACTTCTGTTCCCACTGGGCCCCTGCCATCTTCTTTATCAGCCAGATATGTTGAAAGTTTGCTGGCAGTGAATGTAGAGCGCTAAGGAATTTTGAATGTTAAACTGCGTCTACGTGGTCCTAAATTAAAAAGTGTGTCCATAAATAGGTTCGGGGAGTTTTGTAGGTTATGATTTCAAGATGGAGCTTCTTATTGCCCCAGAAATGGTCGAGTGTTGTTTGTTATAGTTTTTCTGCTGAATTTTCTTGAAAGGAAGCAAACAAACCAGCCGACGTACTGCCTTTGATGAAACCTAGACAGGCAATTACAGACGAAAGCAAAACTTCATTAATTCACAGGCTCCTAACTCAGAATTTGTGACACGCTAACAAGCGCTAAAATTGACTTGACAGCAGGTTTGAGGAAATGGCTTATGAAGTAATTTAACTGGGAGCAAGTTGCAGAGGCCGTGTTTAAACCATTTGAGGAAACAGTTTCTGAGCGCCGGAGCTGCGTTTAGCCCACACATTGTCACAGCAGTTGCCAAATGTAACTGCTGATTGATACTATTATTTCAATATTCAGTATTTATGCTCTATCAGCATGTTTAGAATTGACTACTCCAACCGGTGGGTATCTTTGGAGAAACTGACATTTACTTTGTTTTCACCTAACATGTCCTTCCTTTTCTTCTCTTCATTTTGTAAGTTAATGTCACAGGACTTGTCCTTAGCATGGATGGAACTGACAGATAAGAGAGCAGTGGTCATGTGGTGTGAAAAAAGAGATTAATCTAGAAAAATGTAAAAAGGAGAACAATATTTAATTTAAATTAGCAAAGTACGAAAAACCTAATGAGTTTTATTCTATGTATTTCAAAATAATATATATAAGTATAAATTACATGATAAAATTATATATTAATAAAATCAATTATATTAATTAATTAAATTAATTATACTAATTAATTAATAGTATAAAATTAATTATATATTAATAAAATTATATATAATTTGTAATTATATATATCTGTTTAACAGAAGATAGTCCTTGAAACAATATTATAATGAAATATATATATTTTATTGGTCTATAATTAGAGAAGCAAATACTAATTTATACAGAAGGCAGTGAATTTTGCACCTCTGTACTCTCAAGAGGGAGCACATTTATTCATTCCATAATATTTGTTGAGCTTCTCTTTCCTGGTGTTCTGGGCACCGGGGGGCCGCAGTAGACAGCAGATAGCATCTCTGTTGCCTTGTGGAATCCACGTTCTAATGAGGAGACAGACAATTAAAAGAACTGGAACAAGAAGTGTTTAACAATCGGAAATGGTCAGTTCAGGATCTGCATTGCCACCACCCACTTCTCATGCTGTGGGGACACATCATAGTGAAACCTGGCATTTCTTTTTCTGTCTGCTGAGTCCTGTGCACCCTCAGAACTTTCCTTAACACAGGGCCCTAGGCCCAGACGTGGGAGGGCATGGGACCTCCCAGAGATCTGTGAGATCAGTACATACATCTGCAGGATGGGGTGCATGTGTGTGTCTGTGTGAGTGTGTATTTTAGGGGAGAGAGAGCATTCATAATTTTACCAAAAGAGGTCCACAATCTCAGGAAGACTAGTAATTACTAGTTTAGATCTTCTTCTGGTAATGTAGTGATGGACTTTGATTAAGTTAGAAAGAAACTTCCATAATTCCCTAAAATATCTTGAAGCATTGCAGTCAGGGTAGGGGGTGAAGTGAAATTACCACTTCTTGTGCTTGTCTGTTGCGGGCCATGATTCACATGTATTCATTAGGTAAGAAAACTCTTGTTCTTATCTTATTCATTAGATAAGAAAACTGAGAGTAAGCGACTCCTTCAAGGAATGAAGATAGCAGACGCTCCACGTCTAACCTATGCTGGGGAAGGTGTGTTATGGACGGGGAGGCCCTTCCTCATATCTAAGCTTCTGCAAATAGAGGAAATGCCCTCTGGGATCAGAAGAATGCTCTTACTCTGAGCATGGTAGAGTCGTAATGTCAATGAAATCCATAAACTTGGAAACCTGCATAAGGATTTCCAGAAACATGATCAAACCTTTCAAGTACCCTCCAGCTTTCCCCTGATGTTATAAGGATACAAATGGAAGGTAAATGCAGGGCAAATCTTCCATGGGGCGGTATCTTTGCTCTAAGCCTGAAAAAGTGACAAATGGCTGCTGACTATTGAGACTTCCCTTTTTTGCACAGACATATTTCTCAGAGGCTGTAGGCAGAGATGCCCTGACAGCTGTCCATTCTGAAATGTGTTCATGATGCAGTGAGCCCAGCTGGGACGGAGGGGAGAGGTGTGGTTCAGGCAGCCGCGCTGGCTGTGCTTCCCATGTCCGTGTGTCTTTGCCCAATATTTCATTTCTCTGAGCCTTAGTTTCTTCATCTGTAAAAGAGAGACGATACCAGCCTTCGGTGTTGCTGGAAAGTTTGGAAAGGCTGTGTGATAAAGCAGTAAGTGCATAGTTGCTGCCTTAGACTAAATGCTCAATAAATACTCTACACTGAGAAAATCATTTCAACATGATGTTCTCATCCTTATTCCTGGATAGCAAATATGAGAACCATTGCAGAGAGTCATTTTCATTTAGCTGCTCATGATCAGTGTGTGTACATCTCAGACAGTACCACCTCCTATTTTGAAGCTTCCCACCATTGATCCAGGACAGAGGTGCTGATTTTTTTCTGAGCTCCTAGAATGCTCATGGTTTATATGACGTACTTTAGTATCATAGTAAGCACTGAATTCTGTGCTTACTATGTGATTATTTTTTTGAATTTTAGATTTTAAGATTTTAATCTTTAATTTTTAAGTGATTATTTTTTTGAATTTTAGATTTATCCCTCCACTCAAATATAAAATGCTTGAGGAAAGGGTTGTTTTCTTACATGTCTCTTTTTTTTTTTGGTGTGCCTAGCGTAAAACTTGACTGAATTGTGGAAGAATTTGAGTAAAACACTTCAGCACAAATCCATGTGTCTACATTAGTTAGACCTGCCCTCTACCCCCCCATCCACTTACCCGTCTCCTCCCTCTGGTGAGAACATTGCCCTGGGGTTGCCTTGTTGAGGGTGTGAGTAGGTCACTTGTCAACAGGGGAAACGAGATCAACTTTTCCCTTTCTTCTTGTCTCCCTATAAATAACATATTGAACTATGTATATTATATAGTCTTTCATGGCCTTGGCATAAGAGCTCATTTTTAAATTTAGCAAGTGCTTCATAATTCCTGGCTATATGCCAGGATGTGTGTACAAGAATGCAGATAAACAAGACCTTAAGTAGCTAGTGATGTGATAGGAAGAGGCAGGGATTAAACGAGTTTAAAACTGTTTGTGAGCACAGGAAAAGAAAGGACACATGACCTATTCTGGGAGCACGAGTAAGGGTATCAAGGATGGCTTCTTGGAGGAAGTGACTACAGTGCTCGGTCTCAAAGAAGAAAGTGATGGGTACTTGAGGTGGAAAAGAAGCCTGAACAATAAATAGCACAGCATACCATCCTTAAAGTGGGGTGGTATGTACAGGCAATTACGAGGAAGCGGCTTAAGGTTGCTGGAATGTAAAATGCAAGTTATGTAAGGCTGAGAAATGTGCCTGGAAAGGGACCAGCACAGGGTCCAGATCACAATGGACCTTTTACTCCACGTTCATGAGGATCTCGGCCTTGAACCTGTCAGTGATGGAAAGCCACTGAAAGTAAAGGAAGGGCGTGGGCAGTTTTGTTTTGCTTAGTTCACTCTGATAAGCTGGTGTGGATGCATCTGATGAGAGCAAAAACCCCTGGGACGCTCCTTAGACTTGAGCTAATTAGGAGAGAGAGACAGAGGTGTTCAGATTTGAGAACTATTTAAGTGAAATTGACATGACTTGTCAATCGGGGGGATGTGAAGGAAGAGGGTGATCTCGGTGGTGTAAGTGAGATAGAGAATACCACAGAAGGAACGGGTATACCAGAGGTATAATGACTTGAGTTTGGACATGTCAAGTGTGGAGTTTGAATAAACGGTGTCATTTCTAGAAGATGATTTCCGATAGACGGTGATCTATGTGAGCCTAGATTTCAACTCTTCCCTAATAATTTATACGATGTCATCAGGCTATAGACAGTAACTTAAACGAGGTTACTCAAAGTAAGGTCTGTGTACCAGCAAGTCAGCATCACCCAAACACTTGTTAGAAATGTAAAGTTTCAGGCCAGACCTACTATAACAGAATCTCTGGGGTTAGGCTCACAGATGCATTTCAAATATTTCTGCAAGTAGATTGTGAAGTCTGAGAAACACCATTTTGAACCATATGGTCACCCAGAGAGAGTGCAGAAAGAGAAGTTGGCCAAGCACGACCTGATGGCTCCTTCTCCCCGCACCTCTGCTGGCACCCTGGTCCTACCATCCCTGTGCCTGTGGTGAACTTTTCTAGCAGCCTCCTTGCGTGTTTAGGATTTCTATAACATCCTCTCTAACACTCTATTCTCCTCTTAGCATCAAACTGAAAAACATACTCACCATCACATCATCCTTTGGCTTTGGCTTTCAAACCTCTAGGGACCTTTCATCCACTTAGAATAAAATGAGACTTGTTTCTATCCCCATGGCTTGGCTTGCTGTGGTTCCCCACCTCCGAGACAGCACCAGACAATCCTGCTCCTCAGCCCTAACCACGCTATGTCAAGGTCGATTTGTGTGACTGGTGCAATGTGGCAGAAATGGTGGCGTGCCACTTCTGAGGCTGTGCAGTTAAAGGCCTTGTGCCTTTTCTCTTGATCTCTCTTAGATTACTTGTTCTGTGGAAAGCCAGGTCCAATGTCCCAAGGACACTCAGGTCCCCATGGAGAGGCCCACGTGATGAGGAACTGAGGCTTTCTGCCAACTGCCACATGAGAGAGCTGTCTGGGAAGTGAATCTCCCTGCTCCAGGTGACCACAGCCCAGCTAACAGCGTGACTGATACCTCAGGGAGACCCCCACCCAGTCAGGCTGCTCCCGGATTGACCCTCAGGTGCCGTGCGAGGTAACCAATGTTTGTCGTTGGCTGCTCCATTTTTGTCATTCAGCAGTAAAAAACAATACACTTGTGATATGGCTCCTTGGAATTCTCCAGATTCATCTCCTAATGCTTAGCCATTGTTTGGTTCATTCCAGGACCCTGGCCCCCTCGCTAATCCTTTCATGAGAAACAGATTCCCAGTGTAGGGATTATTCTCTCTGCAGGAATGCTCTTCCCTAAGATGGTCAGACCTGATTCACTGTCATTATTCAGGTCTCTGCTCAGATGACAGCCCCTCACAGAAGTCTTCTTTAGCCATCATACCTAAAAGAGTGCCTCCGTCCCACCAGCCTGCTTTCTTTTTATTTATAGCACATAACACCTTTTGATGTATTTTCCACATATCTGTTTTCCTGTTTATTATCCATGTCTCTAAAGAATGGAAGTTCTACAAGTCAGGAATGTCATTATATTCATGACAGAATCTCTGAGTCTGGAGCGCTGCCTAAACACACAGTAGATGACCATTAAATACCTGTGGAATCAATGACTAAGGCTAATACATGGGGAAGCATCAGTATTTGGGATAGATGAAGTGAGAGACGCCTGCGAAGGAAACATGGGGGAACGACTGGAGAGGGAGGCAAAACCAGGCGAGTCCAGGGAGGATGGGAACAGCTGTACCTGCTGACTCGGGTCATCAGTAGTTCAGCTTTGAACAAATATTTATTTGATTGCTACTAAGCTTAAGTTACTGCACCTCCTTCTTATGGATTTCAGAATAACAAATTTACTTAACTTTGTATGTTGAAATCATTATAGGTTTACAATTTTAAGAAATTATAAAGAAATGTTCACTCAGTCTTCCCCAATGTCAACATCTTGCTTAGCTATGTGTATCATCAGCACAGGAAACTGACCTCGGTAGAATTCATGGGGCTGGCTCAGACTTCTCCAGTTATATATGCACCTGTGTGTGTGTATACGTAGTGCTATGCAATTTTATTGATGTGAAGCTTCTCATAACTATCACCATTCAGATACAGAACACTACCATCCTCACCATGCTTACTGCTCCTGCCCTTTTCTAGCCACACCCTTCTCTACCCTCACCCATCCCTAACCCCTGGTGACCGCTAACCTGTTCATCATCTCCATAGCTTTTTTTAATTTCAAGAGTATTATGTAAATGGAATCATACATACCTTTATAATTGGCTTTTTTCCCTTTATCCCAATTCCCTTGGGCTTCATCCAAGATGTGTGTTACTGATAACTTTGCTTCTTTTTATGGCTGAGGGGTATTCCATGTTACAAAGTTACCACAGTTTGTGTAACTATTTCTCACTGTAGGAAATTTGGGTAGTTTAGGGGCTAATGTGATTAAAATTACTATAAACATTTGTGTGCAAATTTCTGAGTGAACCTAAGTTTTCGGTTTCCTGGACAAATACCCAAATGTGCGATTGCTAGGATGTACAGTGAATCCATGTCTGGTTTTAGAATAATCCTGCCAAACCGATTTCTATATTAGCCTTACCATTTTACAGTCTTATTTACAATGCGTGAGTGATTCAGTTTCTCCACATCTTTGCAATCTTTTAGTGTTATCATTTTCATTTGTTTTCTTTTAGTTAATCTCCTAGGTGGTGATGTCCATTGTGGTTTTAATTTGCATTTCTCTAGTGGATGATTATGGTAAATATCCTTTTGTGTACTGGTGACTTACAAATGTCTTCTCCAGTGAAATGTTTATTCATGTTTTTTGTTGATTTCCTAATTGGATTATTTGTTTCTTTAATATTGAGTTATTTATATGTATTTTCCAGATAAAAGTCCCTTATTAGATATGTGACTTTCAAATATTGTCTCCCAATTTGTGATGTCTTTTTCTTTCCCATCAAGTTTCTCATAGGGCAAACATTTTTAATTTTAGTGAAGTAAAATTTACCATGTTTTCTGTTTTGGACTATGTTTTCATAGGCAAATGTAAGACCTTTTTATTTAGTCCAAGACCCTTAAGATTTTCTTTTTTTTTTAAAATTGTTTATAGCTTTACGTATTTTATTTTATTTTATTATTTTATTTGTTGAGAGTCTCATTTTGTTACCCTCAGTGGAGTGCTGTGGCATCACAGTTCACAGCAACCTCAAACTCTTGGGCTTAAGTGATCCTCCTGCCTCAGCCTCCTGAGTATCTGGGACTACAGGAGCCTGCCACAATCCTTGGGTATTTTTAGAGACAGGGTCTTGCTCTTGCTCAGGCTGGTCTCAAACTTCTGAGCTCAAGCAATCCACCTGCCTTGCCCTCCCAAAGTGCTGGGATTACAGGCCTGAGCCACTGCACCCAGCTTACTTTTTATATTTTAGTCTGTGATCCATCTGAGTTAATTTTTATACTTGGTGTGAAGTTTTAAATGCCTAAGTGTATAAGGTGTGAGGTTTAAGTTAAGATTCTTCTTTCTTTTTCTTTTTGGTGTAGTCCATAAACGAAACATTCAGGTCCCAGCACCATTTGGCGAGCAGCTTCCCTTCTCCACTGAGTTGCTTTTGCACCTTTGTCAAAAAATTAGCTGGGCATATTCATGTGGGCTCTCTGCTCAGTTTACTGATCTGCTGGTTTTCATAGATTTCTTTCTGAGAATCTTACTCTCAAGAGGGTTCCTATTTATATTCCTAGTTTTCCAAGAAGTGTTTTTTTAAATCATAAATAAGTTTTGGACTTTGTCAGATACTTTTACTTCATCAATAGATATGATCGTACGACTTTTCTTTTTTAATCTGTTGATAAGGTGGGTTACACAAAGCTGGAATAAATTCCACATGGTCGTGGTACATATTATTCTTTATATACATTGTTATATTTCATCTGACAGTATTTTGTTAAGGACTTTTTCATTTAAATTCATAAGAGATATAGGTCTCTATTTTTCCTTTTTTACTGTCTTTGTCTGGTTTTGTGTCAGGAAAAAAATAGGCCTCCTGAAATGAGTTGGGAAGTGTTCTCTCTTCTCTATTTTCTGGAAGAGAATATTGTATTTCTAATTAATAGGTTTTTTTTTAAGAGTAATAATGTTGTTCTAGAGAATCCAGATGTAAGATATTGAGGGAAGAGCAGCCAGGCTTGTGTGCTTCTCTTTGACTTTTAGTATGTTCCCCTCTGGAGTCCACTGTGCATTAGCCAGAGAGGGAAGTTCAGCCTAAGAGATTCCAAATGTGGAGGAAATGTGACTTTAATTTGTCTTCCTACTCACTGGTATTTTAAGAAGCACCAAAGAAAGAGAGATTAGCACTTGCATAAGCAGCTTAAAGGACAGCTAAATTTTTAATCACTTTCTAATTACCTAGTACCTGCACTTTAAGTATTTAACCTATATATAATTAATCATACTTTCCCATCTGTCAGAAGGGATCAAGAACCAAAGATTATAGAGCTATGGAATACAGATATTTTTTTAAAAATCATTTTATGCTATTCAGTTTTAAAATTTGCATACAGTAGAACTAACTCCTTGTGATATACTTCTGAGTTTTGACAAGTGCATAGGGTTGTCTATCTACCATCGTGACCAGATACCAAACAAGTTCACCCTCCCCTCAAACATCACTTGGGTTTTCTCTTCAAAGTCAACTTCTCTCCTCAACCACAGCCCCTGGTAACGGGTGATCTGTTTTCCAGCCCTGTAGTTTTGCCTTTCCAGAATGTCATAAAAGAAATCAGGCAGTATAGAGCCTTTTGACTTTACATTTTTTCACTTAGTAAAATGTGTCTGTGATTGATTTTGCATCATTGCATCCATTAGGAGCAAGGTTTCTTATAGCTTAATTTCTTCTTTCTGTGAATTTTTTAGAGTATCCAACACACTTGAAGTTCTTTAGGAGGAATTCTTTGGTGATCAGTCCCATGGCTTAGAGCCATATAGCCCTGTTACCTGGTTGATAAGATCAGAGATAAACTGGCTACAAATCAGCCATTGCTGGGCAAGCCAATGACCTGGTAAAAGAGCCATGCCCAGCAGAGGCAGTGTTGGTGGCTGCTGGCTGGGTCAACCTATTCAAACCCCCTGGGTCTCAGTAGAGCCGGAATGGTAGAGACAGAGTCACAAAGAGCAACACTTGAAACAGGAAAGAATCGATGCATTCCCGGAAGACATGAGATGCTGAGTAGCTCAGCATCTTGAATAATGTTTCGTTCTCCACATTTCCTTGCAGAGGATGGTTGAGGACCTCATCGTTCATGCTCCCCTTATATCTCATACTTCTGTTCTTTTTATTATTCTTTCTTTTCAGATATTCTAAAATTCCTTCTTTTCTCATTTTTTTCACTGTTTCAAGAATTTTCTGTAGTCATTCTTTTAGGGTAGGTCTTCTGGTTACAGATTCTCTTAGTTTTCCTTTATACATGCCTTTATTTCTCCTTCATTTCTAAAGAATAATTCCACTGTATATAGAAGTCAGCGTCCTTTTCTTTCAGGACTTGAAAAATGTTGTGCTTTAGATATATCCTTCTAGTCCCCGAGGTTTCTGATGAGAAATCTACTGTCCGTAGGGTTGTTTTTTCTCCCATAGGTAAAGTTTTTTTTTCTCTCTTTCACTCCTTTCTGATTTTTTTCTTTGTGTTTTGTTTTCTGAAGTTTGGTTATCAAGTATTCTGGCATAGATTTCTTTGCATTTACCTGATTGGAGTTTGCTACCTTGTTGAAGCAATACATTTAGGTCCTGCTCTAAACTTAGGAAAATTTCAGCTCTTATTTCTTCAAGCACATTTTTAGCTCCACGTATTCTTCCTGTCCTTCTGGGACACAGATGACATGAATGTTAGATCTCACAGGTCTCTGTGGTTCTCTTGATTGTTTAAATCTATTTTCTCTCTTTTGCTCAGATGAAGTAATTTCTATAGTTTTCTATCTTCAGGTTTATTGATTTTTCTTTTCTCTCTATTCTGTTGTTGAACCCATCCATTGAGATTTTTATGTTTATTATTATTTTTTTCCAGTTCTAAAATGTTTGATCCATTCTTTTTTTGATGCTTAATTATTGATGAATTTGAGGTGAAATTTCAGATTTCCCATTTGGACTTCTCTGACACCACTCTGGAAGGGAGAGGGGGAGGCCTCATTATCACTGGCTGGAGACGAATACCCAGGATTTCAATGTGGTTTTCTCTACCCAAGTGGGGAGGGACAGGGTCGCCTTATTATAACTGGGTCAGGATGAACATCTTGGCTCCCCCCTTAGCCTTTGATGAGTTGGGCCCTTTCTTTTCCCTATGATGTTGAAGAGGAATAGGGTGGATTTTGCCTAAATGTTCCCTGTCTTGCTAGGTTGCACATTTCCTGCTCATTTTTCTGGAAAGAGTAGTCCTTTAAGGAAGGTTTATTTCAATCATCTTTTTGGGTTTTGGTTGCTACCTTTTCCTATATTCACTTCAAGGTATACCAAACAAAAGGAATCCAGGGAACTTATTGCCATCTTGTTCATTAGGTCCTAAAGTCCTTTTCCAGTCTGCCTTCTCTCAAATATTTTAGAACATTCTATGTTTGTTTCCTATATAGTATCCAGGATTGCAGAGTTGTAAGTCTGTAAAGCAATATGAGAGGCATTTTAGAATAACTTTAGGAGGATTTTTTTAAACTACACATTAGGCTTTTCCCATACCCCTGACCTCTCTCTTGCCATTCTCCTGGGTCTCCCTTGGAGGGAGAAGGGTCATGGGACAACTTTCTTCTCCCCAATATTACGAATGACTGGATTACAAACCCTGTTACTGGGGAGGATAGATTATCTTTCTCAAGTGTGTTGAGCTGGCAAAAAGAATTGAGAAGCCTGGCACCCTACAGCATTCATTTTACAGATGAGGAAACACAGCCAAATAGGTGACAGTCTTCTCAGATAGTAGAGAGTGGTAAACCCAAGTCTGCAAAGGGGGCTAGAATAGGACTTCTGCAACATTACTGTGTAAACAAACAATTTTGGATATTGTTAAAATGCAGATTCTGGTTTGATAGGTCTGGAGCAGGGGCTGAGATCCTGCATTTTTAACACGTACACAGGTGGTACTGCTTTCCACTACCCTTATGAATTGCAGTCTTTCCCCCAGATAATGGCAAATATGTGAGGGTTTGACAGATAAGCATCTGGATATTCACATGCCTGGTATGGAGGAGTGGAGGATGGTGTGAATGGTGATGGAACTGCAGTGACCCTTCAAGAGACCAAACACACTTTGCTGGATTTAAGGTATTTGATGCCTTTATAACTCAGAGTCTAATTTTGGTAAGGACCATGGAAAGCTATAAACAACTCTCAAGCTGTTTAGAAGCTCATGTAATCTGCTTGGAGCTTCAGGTTAAGAATCTTTCCTCATATAGAAAGGATGAATCAATCCTTTTCTCTATAATATAGGGAGTGCAATCCTCTAACAAGTAACAGGTTGGGGAAAGCACATTGCAAACTGAGAGGCCTTGAAAGTGATCAGAAAATAGGTATCTGGGTCCATGTCTGCTTTGTGGTATACAATAGAAAGACGGTTGAACATGCAAGGTGTTCCAAGCTTGGGCCTTGTTACTAGCTCCATTATTAACGCAGTCTTAAATAAGTCACTTAATTTCTTTCTGATAAATTTGTCCAAAAAGCTTTAAAATACTGGTATATGGGCTAAGATCTATTTAAAATAGTAGTAAGTGATATGCAAATTAACAGTGGTGATCCACGCAATTGGAAGAATGAACCAAGTCTCCCGATCAAGTGCCTTAGTGATGGGATTGCCACCTGGACTCCACCCCCTGAAACCTTTGCTGATGTATATTTCAGCCACCAATGCTCAAATAAATGTCATCAGTTAACAATTCCTAGCTATTATCATTCATCTTTCAAATATCACTGAATTTGATATGATTTTTGACTTTGAGGCTCCATCTTCCTGAGGAAGTGCAGGCAATGCCAGTTAGAGAGAGATTCTGTGTGTTTGCTGGCGTCACTCCTCACACCATCAACATTCTCATAGCAGCAGGGGAGACTGTGGTTCATTCTCCTTTCGGGTTATCTAGGGCTGTGGTCCCCAACCCCTAGGCCACCCAGCAGCCCAGGGAAGCTTCATTTGTATTTATAACCACTTCCCATCGCTCCCATCACTGCCTGAGCTCTGTCTCCCATCAGATCCCCCACCTCCAACCCCTCAGTCTGGGGAAAAATTGTCCTCCATGAAACCAGTTTTTGGTGCCAAAAAGGTTGGGGACCATTGATCTAGAGCCTCTAAGAATCATGTCACTCTGTGTGCGTGTGATTGTACGCCGGTGTGTGTGCGTGCATGTGTGTGTGTGTGTGTGTATTAGGGAGACAGAAGGGGGGGAATAGCAAGAACTAAAGAGATGGAAAAGGACAGCTGATATTGAATTACTAATTGAAATCTGCCCCTAGATAGCAACACTTTGTGTGCACTTACGTACTTACTACATGTTGATTGACTATGGACTAGAGAGAACAGGTCAATTTCATCAGAATATCTCTTGTTAGAAAACTTCTAAGCCCATCCCAAACTCACCCTGTCTTCTTTTAACTTGTTTGCTCCTGGGTTGGTGTTCTAAGCTTATGGTGGTGGGATTAGGTAGCATGAAGGTATTACAGAGAGATAAGTCAGGATGCAAAGATCCTTTCATCTATTGCAAAGAAGGCAACTGGACAGCTTGTGGGTACAACATTTAGCTCCAGATTTCTCAACTTCTGGTGAGTTTGCACAGGATGTAATTAAAGGATGTTGGAGGGTTAATCTGGCTCATAAACAAACAAAAAAATAAAATGGAAGAAGAGATCACATGCTGGGCCTATGGGCCTGGGTGGGACTGGACTTGAAAATGAGAAAGGACATGAAGGAGATGTACCCAATCTCTTTGTAGCCTTTGGCAAGCTAATAAGTGAAACTTGATTATTACAAGGTCACTGCAAACCTTGATTACTGAATTCATTTAGAAGGAACCCTCAACCAACCCTCCCTGTTTATGGCTCCATAGCAAACAATTTTCTGGGAAAGGAGGGATCTGGGCACTAAATAACCACAGAGCAAACAGTTCTTCCCTCCCAGGATGTGCTTGAAAACTTGGCCCAGGCTCTCGGAGGCTGATGTGAGAGTGACAGGGTAAGGAGAAAGTGAGCTGGCAGTGAGCATGAGAAGGATGGTGGGGCAGTGCAGATGGCTGAGCCTTCTTGCTTCGATGTTAAAATGCTTGTTTGTTCCATTCTGAAGAAAAGGACTTCCTGGGATTTTGTTTTTGTATTTGTTTTATGGCATTGGTTTGGGTTTCCAAATTATTGATTCTTTCTGCCCACATTTGTGGGCCCAATCCCATTATTAGAGGAAACAGCACCACCCCTCCTATCTCCCTCCACCCTCTCTTTTAGTCCACCAACAATGGACCTATCTGTCTGTATCTTTGCTGAGAAACAGGGACCTGGAAGTCCAGGGTGATAGTAGCACCCACAAGGGAGACTGTCTCAAGAACCTTCTGAAACTGCTTTTCCTTAGCTGGAATTTATCATGGATCATCCTCTGTAGATTTATATTGGGGAGATTTGCTGCTTTGGGTCTAAGTTAACAATAACCCCAGTTTTCTACAAAACTATGTCTTGAAATTATTACTGTGCTGCATCCACTTCTTTCTGCAAAAGAACAGTTTGTAATCTTCAAGTTGCTTTAAAAGTGGGAAAACATTCTGCCTCACAAAGGAATGAATTACTTGACAACTTTTGGAGGCAAAAATACAAAACCTCCTCTTACAGCTAAAATTGAGTCTGCTACTAGGTTTAGGATTATTCAGCCCCAAGACACCCTTGTAAATTCTAGGAAAGCATGGTCGGGATGCGTTTAGGCTTTGCCGATCTCTGTGGGCAGCAGGACGATGCTTCCATGATAGGAAAGGCTCAGGTTTGTACAATCCTTCCCAAAGGTTTTGCAGAGAGAACTGGAGGTTAAATCTATGATGCAAACTCTGCAGGAATCGGTTGACTCTTCTAGCTACTTACCATAATACCAATCCTGGGGACCCCAAGGATCCAGGGATTAACCTGGCAACTGTATGTCACTCTTTCTGAGGAGTATTCTTTCATATAATGTATCAAACTTAGAATTAAACGTGAAGACTATCTAAGCCTAGATCAATAACACACAAATAATAAAAACAGACAGAAGAATAACTAGCAAGACAAAAGGGGAAGTATAATCAGGGAAATAGGGAAGTCAAGTGTGATTTTTTAATTCTTTGGGGCTGCTGTTAGCCGTGTAAGAGGAATTTAAGGAAGGCTTCTGAAGAGGGAATTTTAAGACCAGAAGTAAGTTAGTAGTTGGGGTATTTGAGGAAAGTAGAGGAATACCCAACAGTACTGATGACAGTTACCTCTCTGGTGCATTTTGAGGTCTCCACAGCAACTGGCCCAGGAGAAGGGGGCGTGGAGTCCAGGTGCACAGGTGTGACAACCACAGATCCGTTCACATGGCTTCCTAGAACGTCTACTGTACGTCTACTCTTCTTTGGGCACTTTGTGCCAGTTGCTGTACTTACAGTATCTCCTTTAATTTTCCTCATAACCTGAAAAGGAAGATGTTATTAGGTCATTATAGGTAGAATGAGGCCTATGGAAGGTTATGCAATTTGTCCAAGGTCACGTAGCTCGTTTTATGGAGCAGGAATTTGAAACTACGCTTTTGATTCTAAAAAGTATACTATATACTGGGTTTCCCCAAAGAGTAACATGACTTATTAGAGTCACCTTAGGCCCTTATATTATAGAACTCTGGCTCCAGCATTGTAGGATCCTAGTTAGGGTTTCCAGATAACATAGAAGATGTCCAGTTAAATTTGAATTCCAGAAAAAGGACAAATGATTTTTTTTTAGCATATGTAAATACCATGAAATATGTGGGATATACTTTTGCTAAAACATCAGTTGTTGTTTTTCTGGAATTCAAATTTAACTGGGTGCCTTGTGTTTTTATTCGCTAAGTCTGATTATCCTACTGAGGCTCTCTAGATGACAGAAAAGAAAGTCTATAGCATTTTACTACTTTGAAAGAACTAGAGAGTCAAGAATACTTGCTCTGAGAGAAATGCTCTAGTTGTCCTCTGTGGCTTTGGCAGAGCCAAGATGTGTCAGGTACAGGTGGCTGTTCTGAACGTAGTGCTGCTCTGACTGCCCACCGCTGATTCCCGTGGTCCCAACCACACTCGGGAGAGGCACGAACCTTGCCTGTTTACCAGGACTAGAGAGGGCCCGCAGCACAGGAGTTGAATTTGGTGAGTAGAAAAGCCAGCAGTGCATTTCCTGAAGCCACTGAGGACTTTGTGAAATAAGGACCAGCTAATGCCTCCTCTGTGGTCTGATGGAGAAGCCTCAGGGTGGCAACCTCTTATTTATTCAATGTCTTCCTTCATTTAGTCACTCATTCCACAAACGTGATATACAAGGTGGCCATAAAGTTCTTATGCAATTTAAAATGTGTTTCAATTGCCCGAGAACTTTATGGCCACGCTGCATATGGCACGCCTGCTATGTGCCGTGCTCGACTGTAGGTTCTGAGACTACAGGAAGGGACAGAAGCTGAAAAAGCAGCCCGATGAAGCGTACTCCAGTGGGGGATAAATGCAGGATTCACAGCAGGAGCTGGGGTTTGGGGTCCTGGCCTGGCTCACCATCCCTGGTACTGGATCAGACTGGCCAATGTGTTTGTACTGAATGGGAGAGAATGAAGGTAGTAACTGGGGAAAAGGAAAATAAGGAACAAAACTTCTTAGAGGAAAGGATAATGATTGAAACCTTACTTTGAAAGAGATTTTTAAAAGTTATGAACTTGGGGCAGCACCTGTGGCTCAGTGGGTAGGGTGCTGGCCCCATATACTGAGGGTGGTGGGTTCGAATCCAGCCCCCAGCCAAACTGTAACAACAACAAAAATGGCCTGATGTTGTGGCAGGCACCTGTAGTCCAGCTACTTGGGAGGCTGAGGCAAGAGAATCTCCTAAGCCCAAGATCTGGAGGTTGCTGTGAGCTGTGACTCCACAGCACTCTACTGAGAGTGATAGAGTGAGACTCTGTCTCAAAAAAGAAAAAAACCCACAAAAACAACAAGTTATGAACTTGAAGTTATACAACTTCATAAGATTTGAAGGATGAGCAGTATGGTGGGGAAAGAGTGATAGTTTAGGATGGGCTGAACACTGTCAAGGAGGATTGCAGCTAAGAACATTAGCATAGTCTGGTCATCGGAGGGAAGAAGAATCCTGGGGAAACAAAGCTCCCAGGCACTAGATTATAGAAGGGGTTGGCTCAGAGTAAGAGGTTAAAGCTATTTGGAAGCTCTTTGGAGCTTCTCAGAATCTTCCTTCTGAAAGCTTTGTCAGTTCCCAAAGGAAAAGGAGAAAGAAAAATGTCATCCTATAGCTTAGCCCATTTATTTATAAAATTTATCATTGTCAGTACTATTCTTTGATTTGTATTTGAAGAATGGCAACTTACATTTCTGCAGCCAAAATAAACTCTAGAAATACCATATTGGATAAGTCCATAATTTGGATAAAATAAGAAATGTTAAAGAAAGGAAGGTGATAAAGAAATGTGTGGCTATCGAACCTTATGTCTGGGTGTGGGATCAAAGCACAAACTTAATATTTAATCTCCCTCCATTAACACCCCTGTGTGTGTGTGTGTGTGTGCATACATGCATGTGTCTGTGTGTGTATATATTAGAAAGCACTGAATATACAAGGGCTGCCCAGAAAGTATCTAGCTATGTATGTCTCTATTTTCCATATTACGTGGCTGGATACCTTCTGGACAGTTCTTGTAGTCAGGGGTGTTGGTATGCCTCGTTAAGGGCTCCTCTTAACCAGACAACTACATTGTCATCCTTCAGAACTAAGAGAAAAGTCTCTGGATCATGTGAAGATGAAACAAAATAAAGACTCCATGGGAATAGTGCAACAAACACTTAGAGTCAGGTTATTTGCAAGTGGATAAAATAATAGACAAAGCTTGTAGAATCATAAGTGCCCTAAGAGACTGTAAATGTCATTGAGTCCATTTTCCTGCCTTTACAAATGTTAGGACTGATGATCACAGAGGGGAAGTCACCTAGAACCCTACAGGCAGGTTTATTGGAATGACAGATCCACCTAGATTTTACAGTTTATACCCTACTACTTTGAATGCCTCCATTGATTTATACCATATTTTCTTTTCTTTTTTTTTTTTTTTGTTGTTGTTGCAGTTTGATGGAGGCCAGATTCGAACCTGCCACCTTCAGTACATAGTGCCGGCACCCTACCCACTGAGCCCACAGGTGCCACCCATATATCATATTTTCTTAAAGATTTCTTCAAGAGATGGCAACTTCTCCCCTTTTGTATCAGCACAAAATACTGATCTTCTTCATTAAAGTATTTTTCTTCCTCAATCTATGGTAAAGATCCAATAATAACAGTGGTCCCTGTGACTTGAAGTGTCTTCTTTTTCTTTCTTGTGGTCTAAGCAGACTGCAAGGGAAAACTCAGCCGCCCAGGATTGTCAAGATGAGTGACGGGACTACTTTGGTTCCTCCGGCTTCAAACCAGGGTCCTACCACCCCACGCAAAGGTCCCCCCAAGTTCAAGCAGAGGCAGACTCGACAATTCAAGAGTAAACCTCCCAAGAAAGGTGTGAAAGGGTAAGATCAAAATGAAAAAGAAAACTTTCTGTTACTTTTTTCTCACAAGGCTGCTTTGGTTTTGAGAAATGAATGCTCTCCATATTAAACAAACTTACACAAATTTCCACCCCAACCTCGATTTTCCTCTCTCTCTTAACCTTTCCTGAATCGTGTCTTCAGCCCTGGACTCTATTCCCTCTCTGCTGCCAGGTCTACTGTCAAGTTCAACATGGCAAATGGAGGCTTTCACGGTAACCTTTGACTTGGCTTTCCATAGTTCTTCACCACTCTTCTTCACTGATATTCCTCATGCTTTCATCTGGAATACTAAGCCTCTGGCCATTTCCAGAAAATAGTTTATTTTTATGGATTTGCATCTTATTTCTTTAGTTTTTCATTTTTTTCTTCCTCTCCTTGACTAAATCCTATTCATTTTTCTTCTCCCCCTCTCTCTCTTCCCTTCTTTCTTTCTTTCTACCTTTCTCTTTTTTTGATGAGTCTCACTGTCACCCCAGGTAAAATGCTGTGGCATTATCATAGCTCAGAGCAACCTCAGTCTTTGGGGCTCAGGTGACCATCTTGCCCCAGCCTCCCCAGTAGTTGGAACTACAAGTGCCCACCATAACTCCCAGCTAGTTTTCTATTTTTAGTAGAGACAGAGTCTTGCTCTTGCTCAGGCTGGTCTTGAATTCCTGAGCTCAAGCAATCCACCTACCTCACCCTCCCGGAGTGCTGGGATTACAGGAGTGAGCTACAGTGCCTTGTCATTCTATTCATTTTTCAACACACAGCTCATATGTTAATTTCTTTTCTTTTCTTTTCTTTTTTTTTTTTTTTTGAGACAGAGTCTCACTTTGTCACCCTTGGTAGAGTGCTATGGTGTCATAGCTCACAGCAACCTCAAACTCTTGGGCTTACATGATCCTCTTGCCTCAGCCTCCCGAGTAGCTGGGACTACAGGTCCCCACCACAACGCCTGGCTAGTTTTTTTTTTTTTTTTTGCTGTTGTTGCAGTTGTTGTTGTTGTTTAGCAGGCTGGGGCCGGATTTGAACTTGCCTGCCTTGGTGTACGTGGCTGGTGCCCTTACCAGTGAGCTACAGAACTGCCTGTTAATTTCTTTTTGAAGCCACTACTGATTCTCTTTAACAAACTTTATCATGACTTTCATGTTTGCATTTTGTATATTTAACTACCATTCCTTATTTTATATTACAATTATTTATTTACATTTGTTCCCTGAGACCAACACCACTCAGAGATTATTTATTTATTTATTCTCTTAATGCTCAGCGCCTAACACAATGCTTGGTATATAGTAGATGCTTAGTTAATGCTTTTGAATAAGTATACAAATTTATTTATTTTTACAAATATACATACAAATTATGTATTGTGCATATACAATAAAATAAACATACAAATTTATTTTATTTTTGAATAAATATACAAATTTATGTATTCTCTTAACTCTTAGCACCTAACACAATGCTTGGTATATAGTAGCTGTTTAGTTAATGCTTTCAAATAAATATACAAATGGATAAATTACTCATTTAACTGCCTTTCGTGTTGCCTTTTAATTTCAATTTTTATTTTAATTGGTGAAGCTTGAATACATTGTCCCACTGATAATTCTTTCTAGCTTTCCATTGTCTTAGGCTAAGATCCTCTCCTCTGAGATACACTAAAACCTACCTGAGTGACCTTTTAGGAGCTTTGGTTCAATGCAAACCAATGGAGTTTCTCAAATACAAACACACATTTTACCTTTCTCCTCTGAGTCAAGAAACTCTTTATGTAACTCCAGGCTCCTTTTGCTTTGATCTCAGCTAATTTCTCTTTTATTTTTTCCCATAGGTTTGGAGATGACATTCCAGGCATGGAGGGGCTAGGCACAGGTAAGCTACCTACAGACGTTTTTTTTTTAATTTAAAAATCACTCATCATCTTTAATCATCAGAGAAATGCTACCTACATATTTAAGCAAAGCTTTGAACCACTTTTTTTTACACCTTAGGCCACTGGATATTGTAAGAAATGCCTAAGACGGAGATCCTTTGAAGCCATAAAAATGTGGGGATTTCATTTATCCTGCTTAATTAAGTACACGTGTACTCAGATGAAAAAACTCTAAAAGAAATCAGAGTCCAGAGCAGGCCCAGAGTTTAATGAATCCTTTTGTTAAAAAACCTTTAAGGGCATATATAATGGTGAATTATAGACTTTTATGGTAGGAAAATTCTCAGAGTTAGCCTAGCCCAACTTTACATTTTCAGGAAAGTAATCTGAGACATAGAGAAATTGACACTCTGCAGCCACAGAGTGAGTTAGCGGAAATAAAGGCGGGACCCAGAGGTCTCTCCACTCTCCCAGCCAAGCCACTTCCTTCCCAGCTTCCTCTTTTCCTTCTCTTGCACCTAGAACAGGGTCCTACACCTGGAATGATTGCAACGTAATTTTTTTAATTGGCTATCATGTTTTTATTTACCAGATAGTGAATGCAATCCTTAGATACTGTTTTTTAAAAAATAAACTTTATTTCTTAGAGCAGTTTAAGATTTACAGGAAAATTAAGCAGAAAAGTACTGAAAGTTCCTACAAACCCTCCCTACCACTTCCTCCCCTTGTGCACAGTCCTTTATTTAGGAACATTAGTATGGTTCCTATGTTATGTTTGATGAGCCAATATCCATACATTTTTGTTGTATTCACTAAAGCCCATAGCTACATTAGCCCACAGCTTCATTCTTTGTGTTGTACAGTTCTAAGAGTTTTGATAAATGCATACGTCCATATGTCTACCATTATAGCATCATACAGAATACTTTCACTACCCTAAAAAGTGCCCTGTGCTCCACATGGCTATATTTCCCTCCGCTAAAACCCTCGACAATCACTTATCTTTTTACCGTCTCTGTAGTTGTATCTTTTCTGTCATATAGTTAGAATCATGCAGTATAAAGCTATTTCCAGACTGGATTCTTTCACTCAACCATATTTGTTTAAGGTTTCCCCATGTCTTCGCGTGTCTCTGTGTTGATAGCTCATTTCCTTTTATTGTTAAATAATATTCCACTGTAGGGCTGTGCCATAGCTTGTTTATCCTATCAAAGGATATCTTGGTCAGTTGCTTCAAAGTTTTGGCAATAGCGAGTGAATAAGGCTGTTATAAATACCTGTGTGCAGGCTTTTGTGTGGACGTAGGTTCTCACCTCATTCAACACACTGGATGAATGGTGCCTCTCATCCTAAGGTGACCAACATCCTTACCAGGTAATCCTCAGTGTATCTGCTTTTGGCAGTCAAGGGCCATTCCAGGGATCTTACATTTTTTAGCCACTTTACAAACTCACTTGCTATTCTCCTAGATCAACTACTTCTGTATTTTGGCCAAGTGCATAGAAGACTAGCACATTTGCTTGAGGCTCTGGAAGACATGCTTGGCAGTGCCGGTGTGTCTGGAATAAAGTAAAGAGGTTTAGACTGAGGGAATTCCTGAGGTCTCTGACCTGGTTCTCACTCCCATTTTTAAAACGTGTAATTGTTTTGCTAGTTGTTTCATCTCTTTGGGTGTTATTCAGCTTCTCTGCAAGGATAATATTAATAACATCTTATCATTTGAAATAAAGGGGCTGGATACACTTCTCAGTAAGCAATCAGATAAAGCCATTTCAAAATGTAAAGGCATCAAAGGGTGACAGGAGAATCCCAAGGAATCCATCTGGATTGTCAGGGACAAAGGAGACTGTAGATGCTCCTACCATGGGGATTTAAAACGCTGCTACTTCTCATTTTAACTCTTGGCCTTACTAGAATTTCAATTCTGTTCCTTCCTTATTGGTTGTGTTTTGGGGAAACTCTGTGTGATCAGTGAGCTGTACCCCACAGGGAGCCCCCAGTCAAAACACTGGTCACCAGTGTCTAGGGGGGTAACAAGCAATTGGTATGATCCTTGCTGGAACACAGGGCCATCCTGGGAAACTGCTCAATCTGGACAATGAGTAGCAGAGAAGGGTGAGAAGCCTCTGTCTGAAGGGCGTCTTTATGAGCAGAAGAGGCTGTCCTTGGGGTGAGGTTGGCTTACAGGTTTCTCTTCTGTCTCTTGCAGATATCACAGTGATTTGTCCCTGGGAGGCATTTAGCCACCTGGAATTGCATGAGCTCGCTCAGTTTGGGATTATCTAAAGCACCAGAAATTCTGCTACTCTCAACAGCCTCTGTCATCACTTTGATTACTTTTGCCCTATTGATCTGCCAGAGTTTGGGAAATTCCGCTGTTCAGAAGTGGTTCATTTGGCATGCAAGGTCATTTCCCATCAGTTACTACTAAGAATCAATCTTTCTTGCAGTATAGTTCAGCTCAGAAGGGTGAATGAAAACCTACTACTGTCAGAGCATTTCTAACTTTACCACCTTTTCCTATTACCTGGTTAGAAGTCAGCGATTTTCTCTACATTTTATTTATGTACAAGTCCTTCTAATCTATTTTTGCTAGGCATTCATTATGATTAGCAGCCTTTTAAGATAACATTTATCTCACTTCCCTCCCCGTTTATTGAATAAAGAAGATATTTACCTCGAGTCTTGTGGTGAAGTTGTATTAAGTGCTATCTGTAAATATCTGATGCCTTATTCTGAGAACCAATGAAACAAAAAGGGGCAGTCATACCGGAAAAAAGCACAGTGTGTGCATAAGACCACAGGACTGAGATTCGAGCTCTGATTCTGCCTCATAAATTTGTAAATTGTGCCATTTCTGGGTCTACATTTGATTGAACTAGGTTATCCCAGAAGTACCAAGAAGCATCACAAGAATGGAGAAGCATGCATCCCATATACTCAATTTTGATACAAGAACAATTAATGATAATTAATGACATGGTGGGCCTGAGGAAGGGGCGGGCAGAGAGAGAAAGAATGGGAAGGGTGGGGAAAGGAAGAGCAGAGAGAGGGAAGGAGAGAGGGGGGTGGGGTCTGGGTGTGTGTCACACCTTTTGGGGGCAAAACATGATTGTTAAGAGGGACTTTACCTACCAAATGCAATCAGTGTAACCAGGTTTCTTATACCCTCAATTGAAGCCCCAACAATAAAAACAAAAAGAAAATGAGATTCAGTCTCAAAAAAAAAGGGAAGCTCTAAATTGTACAGTTCTAAGTTGCTAGAAAATTGAAGATTGAAACTCAGAATTCTGATGACATGACCGCGTTTCCGTGCCCTGGTTCAGGAAGGTTTCTCTTCACAGTATCCCCTCAATGAAATTATTCTGTCCAATGGCTTACATGAGAGTCACAGGTTATCTCTACATACATTGACTGGCTTTGTGTACAGGTATTATAAATCACCTTTAAACTGCCACTTGAATAGATTTATATGCTGTATAGGGTTTAGATTCAGACACCATGCATAGATAGTTGAACACTAAATAAAACGCTGGTTTGCCTCACCCTTGAAGTTGTGTCAAATATAATGTGCTCACAGCTATCTTTCCCCAACACTGACAAGGCAGTTGCACAATTCAAATGCTGCCTCTGTCTGAATTGGATGCTTTGCTGCTAACAGCATGGATTTCTTCATTTCAGTTTTGTAATCTGTGGTAAATGAATGGAGCAAATTAACCAAAAACGAAGCAGGATGATAGAGGGGAAAGATTCAAGTTCTAGCCCAGTCTCTAGCCCCACTAGGAAATTGCTCCGTAGATTTAGACAAAGATCTCACTGTTTTGACCCTCCAGTTTGCCTGAGTTAGATGATCTAAGGTTCGGGGGAGTGATACACTCTGCAACTCTGAGGGCCTCAGAGTATTAAGTGTGGGAACTGGGGGAGCTCAGCCCTCGAGAGGATTTCTGTTGCCTTGGGCTCTGTGTCAGCTGTTGCACAGGTAGTCAAGTTACCTTTCCTGCACAGAAAATTAGAAGCACAAAAGAAAAAGTAAGGTATGAATTTTTTTTATTGTCTTTATTATTAAATCATAGCTGTGCACAATAGTGCAATCAAGGGGTACAATGTGCAGGTTTCATATACAATCTGAACTATTTTCATCAAACTGATTAACATAGCCTTCCTGGCATTTTCTCAGTTATTATATGAAGACATTTGTATTCTGCATTTAGTAAGGTTCG